>PVKH010021896.1:0-14204 GCA_004027955.1 Chaetophractus vellerosus
GGCAGCAGCTCCGCTTTTCACGGGTGACTTTGCCATGCCCGTGGGGGCTCCGCCCTGCCCATTGCAGCTTTTTGCCTTGCCCATGGCGGCTCTGCCCTGCCCATGGCAGCTTGCCTTTCTCAAGGCTGTCTGCCCGCTCGGAGAGGTCCCCGGGAACTGAACCCGGGGCCTCCCATGTGGTACCCCAGCGCGCTCTTTATCCACTGAGCTATCTAGCCGGGCCCCCAAAGCAGGGGTTCTTAACAAGGGGTCCCTGAGCTTGAATTGAAATTCTAAACAGCATTATTCTTGTGGGGACGTGTTGGTGTGGGTGTGATATATTTATTAAATAATACACAGTATAATGTGTTCTTAGTAAGGGGTCCATGGAACAAAAAAGGTTAAGAACCCCTGTTCTAAAGGACAACCATGTGAACATAATCAGAAATAGTGCCCATGTGAAGTTCAAAACTGAGTGTGTAGAACTATTTTCTGTAAGACAAGAACTAGGGAAGTTTTAGCTATGGAGCCAGTCATTTTGCTACTAAATGTGAAAGATATGGTCTACCTAAATCTTCCAATGCTGTTTTTAAAAACACACAACGCTATCACTAACCTTTACTAAATTACTCTTGACCAATGAAGAAGGGGAGAAAGCTAAAGGAAAAATTTTAAAGAATAAAATGAGTGTTTCCTTTAGTGGTTCTCTCATAGTACTTTCTTTGATGTCATTTTAGCTAACCTCATTGGTAGGGTTCATTTAAATAATTATTTTTGAAGTTCTATTGCATTAAAAAGAAATCATAAAAGATTTCTTTAAGAATCTTAAGATTTTTATATTCTTTAAGGTGAGAACCCTGCATGAAGAATCAAAGTTAGCCCTTTTACACAACTACATATATATCACACCTACTTCTATTTTGTTGGTGCACAGAAATGATCTTATTTAAATAGAAGTGCAGCTACTTACACATTTGTAACGGATAAGACAATAGGAAATAACAATATGGATCAGGTCAACTAGCAATTGGGATGTATGGAGACGGAAAGAAATGTGGAGGGTAAAAGAAAAGACAAAGGAAATGAATGAAATTAATAAAAGTAAATGGTTGAGAAAAAAGACGAGAGTGTTAGAAAGGGAAGAAACCAGTCCAGTCAACTTGTGCAGGAAAGAAGGACCAGGGGAGGATCTGGAAAAACTCAGATTGCGGGGCTCTTAGTTCCCAATTGACAGAGACACTGAGAAAACTGAGCTCTGGCTTGGACTGAGAACAGAGGCGGGACAGACGTGCAATTTTCTGAAGTACAAGGAAGGCTAAGGACTACACCGGAAAGGACTGAAATGAAGGACCCGGCAAAGGCGTCAGGCCTGAGAAAAGCCTCTCAGTAAGGATTCTCTCAAACTGGATAAAACTTGGCCTGTAGAGCACAATTATTACTTACTGGTATCAAAAGTCCTCTCACTAGAGCAGGGGTTCTTAACCTTTTTTGCTCCACAGACCCGTTGGCCTGGTCAGATAAAAACCAAAGACCCCTTACCAAGTCCACCCTATATTGTGTATTATTTAATAAACATATCACACCCTCACTAACACATCCCCACAAGACTAGTTTTTTTGAATTTTCAATTCAAGCTCATGGACCTCCCGAAATCTTTCCACAGACTCCACAGACCCTAAGGGGTTAAGAACTTCTGCAGTAGTGTTAAGAAGTAATTTGCATTCTACAACTAGGCTGAAGGACACATTGCTAATGGAGAATGGTTAAGAAGAATGAGAGGCAGAAGTGCACTCCTAAAGCAGTTTTCTAAACAGAGGCCTTGTCTCTGAGTCCAGAGGAACCAGTAGCAAAGGTACACCGAGAGGGTCCTCCATTTGGGATAACCAGGCATAGCAATCCCTCCTGACCTTCGAGAGTACACCAGGCAGTCCCCCCAAATTCGTTTGAAAATCAATTAAGTCCAAATGAATTTAGGAGAATGCGGAAGTTGAAGAAATGATAAACATAAGGGATAAAGGATTGGGAGAGCAAAAACTCGACTCCTGTTCCTCGGCTTTTCAGTTTACACATCTCTTAGGTGCTTAGCACACCCAAGCACAATCAAAAGTACAGGAATAAAATGCAATCAGAAAGAATCTTAATGATACTCACTTCTTTAGAAAATCTTGAAAGTCAGCTGGTAAGTCACTAGGGATGGTCACAGGATACTCTCCACATTCTTGCCCTTGGCTGAGGGAGAGAAGCAGAAGGCCAAGACGCCAAACATCCCCTTTCTTCCCTGTTTTATAAGGCAGGGCACTGTCACTAAAACGAACTCGGGTTTGCTCGAAAACATCCTCTTTGCAAATGTCTGCCAGGCGCTTGGAAATGCTGTAGTCTGTAATCTTGATATTGCCCATTGCATCCACCAAGACGCTTGACGTGCTCAGGACCTTGTGCACCACGGAACTGCTGTGCAAATAATCGAGGCCTGCCAAAAGCTGAGATGCATACCTGCGAAGCTGATGCACAGGGATGGGGCCAGAGTGGCTCAGGTGTGTCGCGAGAGAGACCCCACTGACGTGCTCCACTAAAATGTCTACCACAATGGAGTCATCTTGCTCTTTGAGATTCATTGCAAAGTAGCGTACTACATTTGGATGACTCAGTTTCACCAGTGAATTGAATTCCGTTTCTGCCCCTTGAATCTGAAAAGGACAAAAGAAAAACCAAGATAACATTGGGCTGATCAGCATTAACTGGTGTTTCACTTCCTAAGTGAAGTATTTGATAGAAAATGTACTTTCAAAGGAGAGGAGAACGAATATGTCCTGAATTGAAGCTTCCCTTAATAGAAAATCTAGTTAATTCTCCATTTCTTATCTCAAAATATAGTCTGGAAATACTATAAAATCAGTGAAGAGCTTGTGAAAGCAATTTCTTTTGAGACATGGCCACCAGAAAAAAGATGAAACATTAATTTTAAAATAGGCTTTTCTGATTATAAAGACATGTGGCCAACATTTTTTAAAGTACTAATACAAAGAAAAAAAACAAATTATCTATATTGCCACTATCCAAAGACAACAATTTCATTGTATCTACTTCCAGTTTTTCCTTCTGTACAGAAATATACATACATTTCTAAGTTCAATGCTTGACTACTGTTTCATAATCTCTTTATTGCTTAACACTGCAATATGCAATATTAAATGTTCTCCTTAAGCTCAGGTTTAAAAATTAACTTTAAAATTTTCCAGGCACCCCAATTCAGTTTTGAAGCAATATTTGAAAGCATAGAGAAAATATAAATGAGTGCAAAAAGGCACAATTATGAAATAATAAATTATTTAGTCCCAGCTGCAGAGATGGCTGTTACTGCCATAACAAGAGCTGAAGAAGGAAGACACTGCAAAAGTTTTGGCCATGTTGTGAAAGTTCAGAAAGAGGCAACAAGAGGCTGTGAAAAGCAATGAAGGGGCTGATCTCCCACTGTCCCCCCTGACTAAATAGATCTTATGCCACTCTGGATTGTCTTTGCGAGTTAACCAAATACAGAGCTCCCTTTTTTTTTTAAAGATTTATTTTTTATTTATTCCCCCACCCTGCCCCATTGTTTGCACTCTCTGTCTGCCCTCTTGTGTCTGTTTGTTGCATGCTTGACTTCTTAGGAGGCACCAGGAACCGAACCCAGGACCTCCCCTGTGGGAGGGAAGCACCCAATGGCTTGAGCCACCTCCACTCCCTGCAGAGCTCTTTTGTCATCTCTTCAGACTTCTGTTGCTCAGGCAGCCACCCTGGACACATGTAACGCCTACCTGCTTTCTGCACTTGTCAATTTTCTCTCTTTCTTGACTGGTAAGGAATGGGCCCATCTTTTTCTGCCACTGAAGGACCCACTCATACAACAAGACAAAGCTGCCAGTAGCTGTTTCCAAAGCATTGTAGATGACTTTTCCAAGCTGTTCATCACTGCCTGCACATTCAACAGAAAATTAGTTTCACAGTTAAAGCAGTGAGTTCAACAATGGGTACTATGTGCTATGAAAAATATGCTCCTTTGTAACCAATTTTTAATATTGAAAAATATATCCTGTGCCTTAAAGTATTATTTTTTACAAAGGGACAAGAATCAACAATGAGGTTTTAGAATCAGACCAAATGAAGAAACTAGTGTTTTATTCTACTAGTCACTATTCACAATGTTACTCTCACAACCAATTCACTTCTGATGACTGTGCTAATCAGTGTGACACAGTTGAATACCAGCTAAAATGATAGAATTTGTAAATAGAAAACATTGTATCTAGATTATTCTGTCAATGGAGATTAGTGTGTACAGTAAAAACATGTTTTAGTAATTTGGAAATTCAACCACATTAAAGGCTTTCTAAATACAAAATTTGCATATGCTCAGTAAATACAAACTGGCCAAGAGTTTCAAGAGAATGAACTGGAAATGGGATTTTAAATTTGAAACTAGAAACAGAAACACATTTATTTAGTGATAGGCATATGGCTCCCACTTGTACCAGGGAGAGCTAAACTTCTGCAACACTAACAATTTTCTTTTAAATATACATACTTTCATTAGAGACTATGATAGAAAATTAATGAAAAATTGGAAATTGGAGAAAAATATCCACAATATCACCATTTTGTTTTATCTTTCCTCTAGTTACCCTACCCTTTCTCCCCTCCCTATTTTACCAAATCATAGTATATATAGCAGAGTTTTTCACCCTCAGCACGCTGGCATTTTGGGCTGGATAATCCTTTGTTGTAGGGGGCAGTCCTGTACAGTGTAGGATGTTTAGCAGCATCCCTGGCCTCTTCCCACCAGATACCATTACCACCCTTACTCCAGGCATGGCCATCAAAAATGTCCCCGGACATCACCAAATGTCCCCTAGGGGACAAAATTGTCCCTAGTTGAGAACCACCAATATATAAAATTCTGCCTTTAGCTCTTAGCATATAAACACTTTTCCATGATGCTACCACGTCTTCAGAATGAAAACAAATTTTTTAAAGAAACATTGGTAATTATTTTTTTTCATTTGAAAAAGGAAAAGTGCAGTAATCCATATATATAAGACAAAGTGATCATAGCAAAAATATTTTGGAGAAAGATGGTTAAACTAACTTACCTAAAATTTTACCGGAGAAGCAGTTTCTATTTCATAGAAATATTGACAATTTATAGATATTAATTAAAACAATCTGCTATACTTGTCATAAACTCCTGACATTTTCTTTTTTTATTTTATTATATTTCTTTAGTAGGCGCTGGGGATTGAACCCGGGACCTTGGACATGGGAAGCAGGCACTCAAACCACTGAGCTACACCTGCTCCCCAACTCCTGACATTTTTTAGCCTAAGGGAGAAAAATCCTGATGTTCAAAAATTTGTCAACCCAAGGAAGCTACCTGTGGCGTGTGGGATTAAATGGCACACATTCGAGACACATGATATTAAATGTTTATGGGATGGACAGTGATGTTATTTATGTAAAGCCTAATAAAATCTGTGCAATATGCATTGCAATTTCTTGCAATCTCTATCTCTCCAATTGGGACTAGGTAAATATTTCATAATTGTTATATGTTTATTTTTTTTAAATACTATAACTTTATTATTGCCATTTTCTTCTTGTCATTTTTGCTTGATGGGGATGATAAAAGGGACAAAAGAACACACTGCAATGAGGCTAAAGGAAAATGTTACCAAGAACTCCTCCATTATATGCTAACAAGGATCATTTATAAAGACCATCTTTATAGTGCTTTATCCAAACCCATAATATAAGTTCTCTTTTCTCTCTAGTTATAGCAGCTTTAAACTGGAAAACAAAAATTAATTAGTTGATCTTTTATAAAAACATTTCATAGAAAATTAGGGCATATTTTTAAAAACTAGAACCATTGTTGAGAAAACAAATAAATAGATTACTCAGTGATTTTACTAAAAAATTTCAAATTGCAAGTTTACCTCCTAGAGGTTATTAACTGAGGTGAATCTGTCTAATGAGTATGGGTGAGAATAAGAGACAGAGTCAAGGTAATGAGCAGGTGGATTAATTTGCCTTCCTGATTTCCCCAGATTATTACACAGTAGTGAGTTTTAGGTTGTTAATTCCACGGATCTGAAATGCCTCTGAGTCAAGGACATTCTCAGGTCTAAAGCCAACCATCTCGACCAAGGTCTTAAACCTGCCCAAATCGTTGCTTTTCCGAATTTGGCAGGCTCTGTGCATATGCAAGACCCTGAACTGTCTAGGCAACTTTCGGTCACCCACGGTTAAGTGTCCTGTTCACAGGCTTTTCAGATATTTGGTTTCTTATCCTTCCACCTGCTGCCCACTCCCTGGAGGCTTCCCTGCTTGCTTGTATTTCCTTAAAGAGAAAGGGAAAATGATGCCAAGAGAAAGACAATTCAATTTAGATAATTTGATTACCTTTTAGCTCTGGAAAAAAGGCCAATGGGATTGAAAATTAAAGTTGTCAGATTTGGCATATGCAAGTGAACTCTACAATGAGTGGCTATATATGTATGGCTAATGGAAGGTGATGTATGTTTAGGCCTAAGATTCTGAAAGCCCAATTTTAATATAAGCAATTTGAATTCTGAATTGCTGAACAAGCTTCACTCCAAATAGCCATCGGCAGAGGAAACTGCTAAATAAAACATTTAGGAAATAAAATGGTTTTCCTGGTCAGGTAAAACAATGTGCCAAGCAGGAAAAAGCCAAGCAGATGAACGTCAATGTAAGAAAACAGTCTTGGTCATTAAAGATGACAGGCCTTAGGAACCACACTGCTAACCATATTTTATCAGTAACAGATGCATATAATGCAACATTCTGTTTCCTAATATTTCAACCATTTTTTGTTTCAAAGATAAGTGTAATGATGGCAAATTTAAAATTTCTCTATGCTAACAATATTTCCAAGAGCATACATATTTATTTCCAACTTACAGATGGGAAAATCTTAATAACTTTTTCTTCTGGTCATCAGGAATGAATGGGAACTAGCATGACTCATTACTGCCTTGAGGGTCTTCCTTGGACTTCACTGGTTAGATGTCACAGTCTTTATTCTATTCTGCTCCTTAATGATAAACTTTTGTCATTAGAATAACTTAAATTAATTTAGCTGGTTTACTCACCAATACATTTCCCTTTGTGCACCATGAGTTGGTCAGGACTACCCATATTGAAATACAGGATTTCACAAGAGCCAGGAGAATCTTCACTACTACATATAGAATACTGACGTTCTCGCCTTAAAAATAAATTTGGACAATGATTTTTTTCTTTAATTTAGGATTAACAAGGGGAATATTTGCTCCACCATTTTCTCCTGTTTATTAACCCATTCACAGTTTAACGTCCATCTCCACTGGGAATTGAATTGAAGGTGCTAATAAGAAAGGTGTTCAACTCCAATCTCCACTCCCCACTGTGGTATTCTTCATATGAATTCTACAAACCCCTAACTCTAGATTTATGCTGTCTAATATGGTGGCTGCTAGCCACATGTGGCTATTTAAATTTAAATTAATTAAAATGAAATAAAATTAAAAATTCAGTTTCTCAATTGCAGTTGCCATATTTCAAGTACTCCATAGCCGTAAATGGGTAGTGACTACTGTACTGGAAAGCACAGATATAGAAAGAACACTTCCATCGTCACAGAAAGTTCACTGGACAGCAATGATTTAGCTCAATTCAACATTGATTCCACTTCTCTTCATTCCCATGAACATACACCTCTGGAGAAAGCTGCAAAACAGGGGGCTATGGGGACACTACATAGTCCTGGTTTCCAATTGAGCCCTCGACCACTGAATGCTCTTTCATTCTTTTACTTGTCTTTGGTAGATACCCTTACCCAATCCCCTCCACAACTTCTCCAAAACACTTGCAACCCAACCCCCCACCTTCTTTATTTTCCCACTTTTTTTTCTGGAAAGGGAGCAATAGCTGAAAAGCTAGATTATAATGCTAAAATACTTAAATTAGGGAAGGGGTTGTGGGGAAGAGGCAAGGGATAGAGCTCTTGATGATCAGCACTGGATACTTACAAGAAATGCTTTAATAAGGTACATAGATCTCTAGAAAGCTCTCTTCTCACTCTAAGCATGATCCTGACTTATACTCATTGAGAACATGAGGCAACGAGGAATGAAGCCCTGTAATTTCTATGGTTCCACCTTTAAAACTTACAGCATCTGCACCATTCTTTCTTTCTCCCAGATTCTGAAGAATGTCAGCTACTGTGTTCTCAGTTCCATTCCCTATGTCTCCCCTGGGATCTTGGTCTCTCAGTTAGTCCCTCTCTCCTGTATGTTCCATCTGTCCCTCTATATTGGCTCCTTCCCCACAGCCTATAAATCTCTGTCATCCCCAAACTCCCTTCCCTCAATCCTGCACCACCCACCCCCTCTTGTTCTTCATATTCATATTCAAACTTCTATACTTGCTGTCTCTACATCCTCACCTTCCATTAATTCCTCCTGACACTGCAATGTCAATAAAACTGCTACTTCCTTCCTACCCACTCTCAATCTGATTTTTTCCCTTAGTTCTTTTACTTTGGTTGGTGGCATAGTCATCGACCCTGTCTCACTGGCCAGAAACTTGCCAGTCACCCTGGGATCCTTGATCTAATGAGCCCCCCAAGCACCATCCTCACCTCTCCATTTCTCCTGTCCTCATTCAGGTCATCACCAACTTCCTCTTGGACATATGGAATGCTCTATCATTAACTGGTCAATTCACTTCCAAACCCATCCATCTTCTCTTCCCCAAATCCTGCCCATACATACTCCTGACAGGACCTATTATGATATGCTTCACTAATATTTCATTCTCATATCACACATGTCCCCATATTATAAGTATTAGGGAAAAACTAATCCTTGGTGGTCCTGTTTAAATTTGTATTTCTAAAGTTATTTGTGTAACTGGGGGACATGTAGATGATAATGGAGAAAAGAATAAAAAGCAAACTATGGTTTAAAATGATATGCTAGATTTATTTACGTAATTTATCCAGAAGTACCTCTACACGCTAAAAGTCATTTAGTCTAGGCTACCTTTTTGCTCTTTAGTTTACAGTGTGTTAATGCTTGTTTTAAGGTGCTTAGGTATATTAATACCCCAATCATGACTGATAAATACAAACACAGAGTGTTAAGAGTACTAGTAAGAAAAGATATATAATTAGGATTGAAGGAAAAGTAGAGAGAAATTTTGAAGTGAAAGCTGCAAGAAAATGATAAATGTGGTACATGCCACATAGGTTAGGCAGTTTGAGCAGGAACAAGTCTGAAGGATTAAAAAGAAAATCACATGGAGTTTGAAAATAATGAAGATACAAAATCCAATGTCATTAATGTGTATTATTTTCACTCAGAAGCTAATTTTACCTAGATGTGTATATATTGGATGCTTATACTATTTACTTTGGATTCATCAACAACTGGGTTTAGAACAACTTTTTTGGAACCTAACCTGATCATAAGTTAAACAGCTTCTGAACTCCCATAGAAATAGCTATCCCAGTACAAATAAATGCAATGCAAACATTGTTTAGAAGCAGTGACACTGTGGTTTCATCATCAATGATCTAGGATTGTAGAATGTTCATGAGGGTTTGCAATATAATTAGGAGCAACACCTATGTTATTAGTTTTTCCAAATAGCTGTGGTAGTAAGTATATAGTCTACTGAAGATAGAGGATGTTTGAAACAAAATTGCTGAATATTAACTAGGTCTTATAAAGAACAGTCACAATTCAAATTTAGAAAACTACATTAAGAATATGGGACCTTGATACCTGAAAAAAAGAAGAAAAGATGACAATGAAAAAGCTAAGTGGGTAAGAGGAAAGGTGGCAATTTGTCAAGTGAGTACTTGAGAACTGTGCTACCATCCAAAGAGCGCTCCACCAACATGGCTGGCCAATGGTATGGATAATTAGGATGGGATGGAGAAAGGGGCTCTCACCTGAGACATATGGGGGCTAGGATATTCTCACCTTCTTGCCTAATTCACCAAGATGCCACAGAAAACTCTAGCTCTTGATTCCTCAATTTGAAACTCAGGGCAGCTTGGTTGAAACTAAGTTAATAAGAATTCCTGATATTGTTTAATTTGAGGTGAATTGATCCATGCCTCCACAGAACCAACTAGAGAAATGGAGAATAATGGAGGAGCCCAGGTTTAGAGATGTATTAAGGACTTTTCCTACCTCCCCCAACCTTTACATTTTAGGTGTTTGCTGTTCTATCCAATGCCACTCTACAGGCATTATACAAAAAGTTGTTTTACCAATGTCAGGGAGGTGGAGGAGAACTTCCCTTCCTCCTTTGAATAAGCTTGCTAACTATTTTTTTAATCTCAAAAGCAAGTCTAACCTTGGACTCACTGTTTATAGTTAGCCACAGAAATTCAGATGTTTAAACAAATTTTTTTCCATATGTTCAAACAGGCTTATTCATACCATTGATTTATTTCCACTATATTTCTAGTACAATAAGAACTTGCCAAACATTTCCTAGCGAAATCCCCTGACACTTTCAAACTATGTTGCCTATTGGAAGCCCATTCTATTCTGGCACAGCTGCAGAAATAACTGGTAGGAATTACAACCTTAATAAGAAACTGTGCCCGGGAACAATATTGAAAAATACTTAATTAACCTTAATAGTAGGTGGCAAAACAGCAATAGCAAAATGATTTTCTGAGCTGCATTAAAAAAAAATAGATATTTAGGAAAATAATAAAATGCTTCTTGTTGGTTTTTTTTTAATAGACAAGTGATATCCCAAAAGTTCATATAAGTCTTTAGTAAGGTTCCTAAAATGTTTTTCTTCACAGAAGTAAAGTAAGTGTTGGTTTTAAGTGCTGCTTACTCTCACAAGAGATAGGTTAAATACATAGCTGAATTATAATACCTATGGTACTTAATAACCTACCCACTCATAAATGGGTTCTGCACTAACATTTATTTCTGGTCTATAGGGGGCCAGAGTGAATAGAGTGGGGAGTCTCAATTTTTTGTGGGAAAGGATTTAGAGGAAGAGGAACTATCCGTCATGTGACCTCAGGTGACAGGGAACAACCCAGGAGCCCACCTGCAAGGAGAAGGAAGCCGAGTATCCTCAGTAGCAATATGGGAGGAGCCCTGAGAGCAAACTGGGGCTCTGTTCTCATATAAAGGATATTCCTATACTTGTGCCCATTTTGGACCATTCCCCGAATCTGTGGTAGAACTTAAGGAGTTAAAGACATTTAGGAGGAAACAAATGTGGCTCAAGCAATTGGGTTCCCATCTACCATATAGGAGGTCCAGGATTCAATTCCTGGGGTCTCCTGGTGGAAGGCAAGCTGGCCCATGCGGTGAGCTGGCTTGAGCGGAGAGCTAGCCATGTGGAGTTCTGGCCCATGCAGAATGCTGGCCTGTGCAGGAGTGCTGGCCCGTGCAGTAGTGCTGGCACAGCCAAGATGACGCAACAAAAAGAGACACAAAGGAGAGACAATAAGAGACACAGCAGACCAGGGAGCTGAAGTGGCACAAGAGACTGAGAGCCTCTTTACCACTCAGGAAGGTCCCAGGATTAGTTCTTGGTGCCACCTAAGGAGAAGACAAGCAGACACAGAAGAACACACAGAGAGCAGACAGCAAGTGCAAAACAACGGGGTGGGGGGTGGAGGTGGGCAGAAATAAATAAATAAATAAATAAATAAATCTTTTAATAAAAAGACATATAGTATGAAATTTGATTGGATGGTGATTATTCAGATGGAAGAATTTTTTAAAAATCACTTACGGAGTAGTTAGGTCACTAAAAGTCAGATCAAACTTACTGGAGACAAGACTGTAAAGTGTTAAAGGCTGTTATAAAGAGGTTTATTTATGGCAAATGAGCTGCAAGACTGGTTTCATTAAAGATATTTGGAAACTGCTAAATGAAAATTTTGTCTTATACTGTTAATATATTAAAATATATAGGTATTTAAAAAGTTATTAAAACTACTACCTGAAATACCCACCAAATTTCACTATAAGTTGTTTTAATTCTATGTCTTTCATCCTCCCAGATCAGAAATCCCAGGAACTTACTTAGCTCTTCCTGAGGAGTTTGTCCGGTGTTTACCATTTCCTACAAAATCAGGAGAACCTCCATGTAAAGTGGTAGCTGTTCTGTGTCCTCCTGGGTCTTTCTTAGAGGTATGATCTTGGTTTGATAAACCTGCAATTTCCAAGCGTTCCTAGAAAAAGCAAAACCTTTGTTAGATAGAAATCACAGATGAAGACAATCATGTTATGTAATTATAAACTTAGTATAGACTGCAAATTTTATATAAGCTGAATGTTTACAAATACAATAGAGTTGAACTCAACTTTCAAAAAGTTATTGTTAAAATATGTATTCGTTCAAGAAGCACGTTACAGTTTCAACATAATGTGAATTTTATACATGCAAAGGCTTAGGATCTTGAAATAAGAGCAAGAGACCGTGAACAGAAGGGGCCATTCAAAGAGAATAATGAGTGATTGATAGGAAGACAGATCAGATGTAAGATAGGCGAGGTGGTAGAAACAGTAAAATCAACTTACATTTACACATGGCTTTGTATTTTTACATAGGTAGTATCGTGGGAATAATTACATGAGGCAGAAAGGAAGGTATTATTAGTCCCATTTTAAGAGATGAAAATTAGTCACAAAGAGTGTGACATCGCAGGTCACAGAACTAGATAGTAAAAAAGCCAAAGCTTTAAGCCAGGTATGGCTTCTGCATATGTCAGTGCCTCCTTTTGCCATACCTCATAGTTTCCCTTAAGTTAAATTCTATACTTCTATAAAAAACAATATGTAAAAATTTCTCTGGATTTCTCCAAACATGTAAATTTGTTTTTTTGACTGAGTTGGATTCAGGAAAGGTAAAGGAAAATGTATTTTATCCTTTTTACCACCGCCTTTAAAACCCACTCTGTTGAATCATTCTTCTCTATCACTGAATGAAATCTCAGATAGAGCCATACTATTTCATTCACTCTTAGATATGAACAAATAGATTTATTTTCCAAGTATTAAAAATTCAAGTCTAGGCTAATTATTAAAGCTTCAATCTCTTCTCTAACCTCTTCTTTCCTTTGACTCATTGTAGTTACACAAAGTCATCTGCATACAACTCTAAATTTTGCTACCTATTTTGGGAGTCTAAGATTTGCAATGATATTTTTGGTTTTCCAGTGCTTCGTTTTAAGCTTTACTACTGATAGTAACATGGAAGGGGAAAATATCATTAAAAGAAATAACACTTTTTGTTTAGTAAAATGTAAACTACTTTAATAAATTTTGGTAGAATTAAGGCTAGAATACCTGCTTAGCCATTTCTTTCCTTTTCTTCTCTTCTTTTATCTCTTCTTTCCTTCTCTGAATCTCATGAAGGATTTCACGTTGCTGAAATAAATCACACTATCATCAAAAGTCAATCTCTGAGGTATTGGTGGTAGGGTGAGGTATGAGAGCCCTGTATGATGTTATGTATGTTTGTTTTGTAAGTTCACAACTATGCTATACATTTATTGTTTATGTATGTTCATGTATGAGTGACATACTTCAATAAATTAAAAAAAAAAAAAGCCAATCTCCAAAACCCATATACCATGTAAATTCTGGAACCACAGAAAATGTTCTGAATTTCAATAATTTAAGCCCCTCTTTCCTAAAAGACCCCAATATATGGAACTGTAATACAAACTGTGATTAGATAATTTTATCAGAATTATTCTGCAACGGGTTGTTTCTACTTAGATGGGTTTGAAGACAGCTGGGAGAGGTATTTAATCCCCACCCTTCATGCTTCCTTGTGGAAAGACTTTCACTACAATGACTTGGCTTAGTTTCTCCTCTTTGGTATCTGCTTTTCAACAGAGAACACACACTTGTGGCTGCTTTCTGTTAGGGGGTCAGGGGTGACTCACTGGAGGAGGGCTGGACTGTCCTCAGCACCTGAGTCTGCAGTGGGGGTGGCCAGGGCACAGGCACCATGCCTTCATGCATAGGCCTTCACGTGCATTCTCCAACCACCTTTCTCAGTACTAAAAGTGGTATTTTGAGCTTCATCCACTTGACTCATTTATCTAATTGCTTAACTGGTTCTGAATTTACATAGGGAAAAGGAGTGTTGTTTTTTTTTTTAATTAGCTCCCTAACAGCCCA
>PVKH010021897.1:0-14223 GCA_004027955.1 Chaetophractus vellerosus
GATACAGTTGAATATAACAACATGAGAATTTTGGTAAAAATCATTAGAACAATTTCTGACTTTTACCCATATCTAATTAATTGCACAGAAAGCAGCATAGTTGCATTTAAACAAAATTTAATTATAATGTCTGTGATGTCATTTTAAAGAATGACTTACTTTCTTACTAAGATTCCACAGGCTCTTGAATGTTGAGTTTTGAATATATCTAAAGGAAACTCAACCCCACTAATACATTTGACATGTGGTGAGTTTCCTGTGGAAATAAGGACAGTAGAAGAAAATATAATCTCATACCTATGGTGCTGCTAATTTCAACAATGTGAATTTTCATAATTTCCTGTAGGTATTTCCTCTTTTTTGTTTGTGAGAGATTGAGTAGTTCATTCAGGCACTCTTCTTTCTCAGGATGGCACTTTTTATAACATGAAAACTGTATTCCAGATCTGCTTTACCTGCAACACAGAAATACCAGTTCTTAAATTCTGTGCCACTAAATGCTCAGCAATGGATAAATAGAAAGAAATGTTATTTAAGAAGAGTTCCTGCAGAAAATATTGTGTATCTATTCTTTAGACCTGGAGTTCTTAACTTTTTTTTGTTACATGGACACCTTTGCTAGTCAGGTGAAAACAATGGACCCCTTACTAAGTCCACACTTTCCTTGTATTATTTAATAAATATATCACACCCACACTAACATGTCACCACAAAAATAATGTTTTTCTGAATTTTCAATTCAAGCTCAGGGACCCCCTGAAATCTTTCCATGGACCCTTTGGGGGTCTGTGGACCCCTGGTTAAGAACCCTTGTTTTAGACCCACACTGCACCATATGGAAACCACTAGCCACATGTGGTCAGTTGGAAATTGAAATGTGATAATTCCAAATTGAAATGTCTCTAGGTATTAAATACAGACCAAATTTCAAGACTTAGTATCAAAACAGTGTAAAATAGCTAATTAATAATGTTTACAATAATTATATGACAGTATCTTGGATATATTAGTTTAAGTAAAATCGAGTAAAATAACTTTTATCTCTCATTTTATTATTTTTTAATGTGGCCACTAAAATATTAAATTAACCTATGTAACTCTCATTTATGCCTCACATTATATTTCTACTGGATAGCATTATTCTAGATCAGATTTCTTTGAGTGTGAGATATTTTCTAAAATCACAAAAAATATACATATAAAGTTATCACACATTCCTGTTAATCCTGTCTTTGGCCTACATGTTAAGCATTCCTGCTCCAGATAATATATAATCTACTTTAGTATTAAGTAGAAAACAAATGTCAAAGCTGCATTATTTTGTTCCTTTACCTCATCGCCTAAAATTTGCTTCCTCTGAACTTCATTTTGAGATTATGCCATAGGCATTGGTTGAGGAATAATAGAAAAAATAGTGCGATAAATTTCTTTGTTGTATTTACCAGGAAGGTGTTAGGATGTCGCTCATTGCATCATGAGGCTCTAGAAACAAATTGCACTTCTTATTACAGATGCATTCCTGAAGTGTTATGGGCAAATACTATTGTAAATTTAAGAATGTTTTCATTTGACAAGTTAATATGTGAAAGTATCCTCTAATAAATCATTCAGTAAATTAAATGATAAAAATTAATTACTTTCTTGTTCATTATATGACCATGACCCTTCATTTAACCTCTAGAAAAAATGTAAATCCAAATATCTGAAATACAATATGCCATTGGAAATGAGTAACAAACCTTGATTCATTTCTCACTTACATTTTTTTTTTCTGCTGACTAAAACGCTTCTACAAACTGTTGAAGCCAGAACACTGAAATAAACAAACAAATCTTCAGTTTCATTGGTTTCAATTTCTTCATTCATGAAAGTAGCAGGCTGGGCATAATGATCTTTGAAGTCCCTCTTTGCTCTAATTTTCTGTGACATATTCTTTTAAAATGAGATGTTTAATATATTGAATATCCTTAAATTAGAGTACATAATAGTAAACATTTCTTGTGATTCAGGTCTAGATACTCTCATAAGTATTTTTTCTCTGCTGTATTGAAATAATTCTATAATCCTCAATTTACATTTAAGGAATGCTCAGCTTTAAATTTTATTTATCTTGAACACTGACGCTTGCAAAATATTTCTAGATTTGGCAGAAGTACCTAAGGTTTTCAACTGAGGAATCTGAAGTAATTGTTGATGAACTTTTAAAAATTTTTTCCAATTTTGTTTTTTGTTAATTTCTTGTTCTCTTTTTCCTTTCTCCTTCCACTTATCAATTTTGAATCTCTCCAAGGGACTTACTTAAAATTTTGGAGATGAAGCATTTCACTGCTATTTTAGAGTACTTACTCTAGAACAGTAGTAGGCTGAGAAACCAGTGCACTTTAATTTTCATATGTGCTATTTGGAAAAAAATAGCACATTTGTTTTTTTGCTTATGAAAAAAATAAACAAACACTGAGGTCTTTGCAATTGAGTGAAAGGATTACACTGATAAGTAGTAGTATCTTTTTTTCATGTCAAATCATGAAGAATTTACATAGTCTTATTTACTTTGGTGGTATGTATAGTGACTTCTGGAATTTCTGGGGGTGGGAGTGATGGTTGAAATTTCTCAAATTTCACAAACACCTCAACATTTACCTTGCGATGGTAAGACTGTCCTTGAAGGCCTTGTGGACTATGGATTCTATGGTAGACTGTGTGCAAGGTGTAGGGAAAATTATTGTTTATGTTTATTATTAGGGAAAAGCATCCGTGAGGGCTTCCCAGAGCAACTGATAAAACATGAGTATATTCTTTTACAATTTGATTTTTAAAAAAAATCTTACTTAAAATATGACAGGTGTTTAATTTTCTTTCAAGTTTTTGCTTGTTTTTTTAACTGGAGAAATGAGATTCAAATAAATAATGGGCTTTTAAAGAGTATTTGAAAGTTTACAGTTGTAGATTGAAGATATCCTGATTACTCACATCAAGGGAAGAAGATATTACAGGTCCAGAATCAAGGAAGCATTGGCCAACTAGGAGGATCAGTTGAGATTGTGCCACCTGGAGCCACAAAACTCTAAAACTAGAGTTGTTTCCCTTACCTTCCCTATGAAGTCTATTTAAATGTGATTTATAGGGAAAAAAAAGTGGGGGGGGCGGTCTTCAACCTGTGCTCTAACACAAAAGGACCTTCCGATTCCTGACAAGAGTCAGGCAAAATGTATGATACTCCTGCACAGTCAACAGATTGGTAAAAATTGCCTTTCCCCTGTGATTAAAGAGGATCCACAACACTTCTCTTCTTTCAAACCCAAACAGGCAATACCGAAACCCAGCCCGTGGTTTCACTTAGCATCCCTGTGTTTTTTGAGTGTGGCTCAGAGAAGAGTGACCTCACTTGTATGTTTGAGAAGCCAAGTCACGCTGCTGTTACTGATGTTAATTGGCAAAGATAAGGTGAATGACCTTGGAATTCTTTGTAGTTTTTAGCAATTATTGCATAAATCATACATTTATGTTATATATTGCATTTCTTTCAGGGAAAAAAGTGAAATTTAAATGGGGTTTGGAGGGGAGGGGAGGAAGAAACAGTGTTGTATAACAATGGATTTCCCTGAAGACTTCTAAAACGTATTTGTTCCAAAGAGCTCATGAAACCACAGCAACATGATTTTCTTTTTTAGAAATACCAGAGACAAATCTAAAAACTGTTTCAAAGACTCATTCCCTGCTCCCTCCTTCCTTCAACATCATAATATCTTTCCTAGACATATTTGGTTTAAGGAAATAAAATACTGAAATATGTCAACAATAAAGACCAATCCTTGTCATAACTAATAATTTGTAGTGAGACAGGATGGGATTTTTCCTTCCTGAGCCTGACCATCCTGAAACTAACCCGTGTGATCAAAGTGGATTGAAGCGGTTTGAAGTAGCAAATAGCCTATATAATATGTCTGTAGAGAATGCTCAGGTATTTTTTTCCTCCAGTAAATTTTTCCTCCAATATAAACTTTGAATTTAATAAGGACTTATTCCTTTTCCCAGTTGGGAGAGTTAGCATTGTCATTTTTACAGATTTTACTGATATTTATTCATGGCTATTAAAAGCAATCTATATACACTATAAAAATATAGCTGACACTATCAATGTGAGGATTGTCAGCAGCAACAATTAAATATTAAAATATTTACCAATGACATGAAGAATCTGTGGGGTTGCCATTGAGAAGACTTCAACTTTATGAAGTCAAAGATTTTTGTCTACTAGTTCACCCGTAAGAAAGGCTTTGCCGGGTGTATAGGTTAAGTAACTAGTTTAAGGCAGCATCAATTTGGATTATATTTCACAATCTTAAAATTCCAAAGTAAATCAGCACTGTAAATATACATTTACTAGCACAGATATTTTAGTATATGGTCCTAATATTCCATTATGAAATTTCACATAATAGGTAATTTCTAATGAGGAATATATATGTAAATAACAAAGGAGCTATGCCACATTTTTTACATTTAAAACATTATTCATAAAGGTTTTTATAATATTACACATATCTTTTACACTATGAAGAGTCCTTAAACTTATGATGTTGTGTTCAAAATCACAGTGATACAATTAAAACTTAATTTTGAAAACAAAAAAATGAATAATATTTCTTAATCAATCATCAAGCACTTAAAAGTATATTTAGAAGCAAAAGATTATGTTAAATCTCTGGTGATATGACCAGTTTTCCAACAAAAATCTTTAAAAAGCTTTAGTGAAGAAATGACTAAAACTAGCCTAGAAGTTTGATGAAAAATTACATTTCTTTTTTTGTGAGAAAATCATTATATATATATATATATATATTTGTACAGTACATAAAAGAATTGTATATATTTTATGGATAAAATATAGATTTCCTTTTAATATCATCCACAGGTTATATTGACCACCCTCTTCTGTCATCTTACAGTGTACTTCCCACTGTTTAGTTATAGTTCCATTTTCTGGTTATTCTCACTTCATTTTGGAGTCTGTAGTTATTCCAGAGGCTAAATTTCCACTAATTTCTGGTTGAAAGAAATGTTTCAGACTCTGCTTTATGATAGAATGTTATGCTATTGTAAAATAAAATATATTTGCCTCATTTTCATCATCTAAAGTTTTTCTGTCCAATTTGGTAGCCATCAGTCACATGTGGCTATTTGAATTTAAATTAATTAAATAAAATCAAGGTTCTATTTCCTTAGTCATACTAACAATAATTCAATTGTTCATTAATTACATGTAGTTAGTATACTTAGTTTTCTGAATCCTTACAGCAGTTGAGGATTTCTATATTAATTGCTACCTTAGTCATTAATATATATTTTTTGTTATATCCCATTTGGGTCAAAACATCTCCCTGTCCTGCACCCTGAACAATTTATCATCTTTTTGGGCTCCATTCAGCTGTTGAATTATGCAAGGAGTATCTTCCTCATACAACCTTTCATTGCATCATTTCCCAATAAAAAATTTGCTTCAATCCACATACTGCTTAATTCAATGCTAAAATTGTCACATAATTTTTCTCCTTTTAAAAGTATATTTGTATTTATATTTTGCAAAACAATCATATATGCAAGATCACCCATATTCGTATTTTACATTAAGTTTCACTATGTTGTACAGTCCTACATTACATTTTTTAGCTTTCCTTCTAGTAATATACGTCCTAAGACTTTCCCTTTTGACGACTGTCATTCCTGTATAATAGCTCTGCTAGTCACAAACACCATAATGTGCTCTCACCATTTCCATTCATTTCCCAAGGTTGGTTAAAGCAACCTTTCAACCAATTCTGCATAGGTTAAACCCTCAGCTTTCCATTTTTACCTTCATTCTATTTTCTCATGATCTATATTCTAATTATTAATCCCATGAATATAGATAATATACTTAGTTCATAATAGCACAATCATACTATTTATGCTTTTGTGTCTGGCTTGCTTCACTGAACATAATGCCCTCCAGGTTCATCCATGTTGTCATATGCTTCATGACTTTATTTCTTCTTACCTCTGCATAATATTCCATTGTGTGTATACACTACAATCTGTTTATCCATTCATCAGTTGATGGACAGCTGGGTTGTTTCCAACTTTTGCCTATCATGAATAATGCCACTATGAACATCAATGTGCAGATGTCTGTTTGTGTCACTGCTCTCAGTTTTCTGGATATATACCGAGCAATGGTATTGATGGATCACATGGCAAGTATATATTCAAATTCCTTAGGAACTGCCAGTCTTCCACCATGGCTACACCATTCTACATTCCTATCAACAGTGAGTAAGCATTTCTATCTTTCCACAACTTCTCAAACATTTAGTTTCCCAACTTTTTAATACTGGCCAGTCTAATAGGCGTGAAATGATATCTTGTTGTTCTGATTTACATTTCCTTAATTGCTAGTGATGCTGAAGATTTTTTCATGTTTTTCTTTGCCATTTGTATTTCTTCATCAGACAATTGTCTTTTCAAGTCTTTTGCCCATTTTTTAATTGGATAGTCTGTTTTTTACTGTTGAGTTGTATTGTCTTTTTATATACCATGAATATTAAACCATTATCGGTTATGTGATTGCCAAATATTTTCTCCCATTGACTTAGCTGCCTTTTCACCCTCTTGACAAAGTCCTTTGCAGTGTAAAAGTGTTTAATTTGAAGAGATCCCATTTATCTATTTTTCCTTTTGTTGCTCATGCTTTGGGTGTAAGGTTTAATAGACTACTGACTACCCCAAGACCTTTAAGATGTTTTCCTGCATTTTCTTCAGGAAATTTTATGCTTTTATGGTTGTCACTTTTATTTTAGGTCCTTGATCCATTTTGAGTTAATTTTTGTATAAAGTGAGAGACGGGGGTCCTCTTTCTTTATTTTGGTTATGGCTATTCAGTTCTCCAAGGACCATTTGTTGAATAGACTGCTCTGGCCCAGCTGGGTGGGCTTGACAGCCGTGTCAAAAGTCACTTGACTGTAGATGTGAGGATCTATTTCTGAATTATTGATTCAGTTCCATTGGTCAATCTGCCTGTCTTTATGCCAATGCTATGATGTTTTTTTGTTTTTTTTTTACCACTGTATCTAAGTATATGCTTCAAAGTCAGGAAGTGGGAGTCCTCCAACTTTGTTCTATTTTAAGACATTTTTGGCTGCTTGGGGCTCCTTACCCTTCCAAATAAATTTGATTATTGGCTTTCCAATTTCTGCAAAAAGGCTGTTGGCATTTTTATTGGGATTGTGATGAATCTGTAAATCAATTTGGGTAGAATAGACATCTTAATGATATTTAGTCTTCCAATCCATGAACACAGAATGTCCTCCCATTTGTTTAAGTTTTCTTTGGTTTCTTTTAGCAATGTTTTGTAGTTTTCTGAATACAGGTCTCCTAGGTTAAGTTTATTCCTAAATATCTGATTCTTTTATTCACTATTGTAAATGGAATTTTTTTCTGTTTTAGTCCTCAGATTGCACATCAGAAATGTATTGAAACACTATTGATTTTTGTGTATTGATCTTGTACCCTGCCACTTTGCTGAACTTGTCTATTAATACTAGTAGCTTTGCTGTGGATTTTTCAGGATTTTCTAGATATAGGATCATATCATCAGCAAATAGTAAATGTTTTGCTCCTTCCATTCCTTTTTAGTTGTCTTTTATTTCTTTGTCTAGCCTGATTGCTCTAGCTAGAACTTCTAGCACAATATTGACTAACAGTGGTGACAGTAGGCATACTTGTCCTGTTTCTGATCTCAGTGGGAAACTTTAAGATTTTCACCGTTGAGTACAATGTTAGCCGTAGGTTTTTCATATGTGCACGTTACCATATTGAGAAAGCTTCCTTCTATTCCTATCTTCTGGAGTGTTTTTATCAAGAAAATATGTTGTAGTTTGTCAAATGCCCTTTCTTCATTAATCGAGATTCAATCGAAAGGATTATGTGACTTTTCTTCTTCAATGTATCAATGTGGTTTATTACAATAATTGATTTTCTTATGTTGAACCACTCTTGCATTCCTGAGAGAAAACTCACTTGATCGTGGTGTATAATTCTTTTCTTTAAAACAAACACTCATCCAAAGTGTTCAATCAATGGTATTTGGTACAATCACATAGTTTTGTGTTCATCACCTCAATCATTATTAAATCATCTTCATTATTTCAATAACAATAATAATAATAATAAACAAAAAACAGACAAACAAAAAGAAAATTCCTCACCTCTCAATCTCTCTATGCTTTCCCCACTGTACAAGCTGCTGTTTCTGGCTATTCTATCCAAAGTGTATAATCAATAGTTTTTAGTATAATCACAATGTTGTACATTCATGACCTTGAAAATTTTAGGACAATTTCATTACTCCAAAAATAAATACTCTACACCCCTTAGCATTCCTTCCTCAGACCTACATAACCACTAATCTCATATCATATTTATAAATTGATTTATATTTTATATAAATGGAATCATACACTATGTATTACTCTGTGTCTGGTCTGCTTCACTTAGTATAATGTTTTTTTCCTCTGATATTAACAGTTTATAGTTTTAACTTACATTTGTTCAGCTTCAAAGAAAAATGTCTTATATTTACAATTATATCCATATTTCACATAATATATTTAGCTCATAATAGGGCAATCATAAAGCATTTTTCCTTTTGTGTCTATCTTGCGTCACTCAACATAATGTCCTCCAGGTTCATCCATGCTGTCCTATGTTTCACGACATCATTTCTTCTTACCACTGCATAATATTACATCATGTGTATACTCCACAATTTATCCATTCATGATTGATGGATACCTGGGTTGTTTCCAACTTTTGGCTATCATGAATAATGCTGCTATGAACATCGGTGTGCAGATGTATTCAGAAATTACAAAACATTGCTAAAAGAAATCAAAGAAGACTTAAATAAATGGAAGGACATTCTTGTTCATGGATTGGAAAACTAAATATCATTAAGATGTCAATTCTACTCAAACTGACTTACAGACTCAATGCAATCCCTATAAAAATTCTAACAGCCTCTTTTGCAGAAATCGAAAAGCCAATAATCAAATTTATTTAGAAGGGTAAGGGGCCTTGAATATCCAAACATGTCTTAAAAAAAGAAGAATGAAGTTGGAGGACTGTCACTTCCTGACTTTAAAGCATATTACTTAGCTACAGTGGTGTAATTCTTTTAAGTGCTTTTGGTTTTGCTTTGCAAGTATTTTTTTTTGGGGTTTTTGCATCTATATTCATTAAAATTATTGATCTGTTATTTTCTTTTTTGCAATATCTTCATCTGGTTTTGGTATTAGGGTGATGTTGGCTTCATATAATGAGTGTGGCAGCTTTCCTTCCTGTTCAAGTTTTTGGAAGAGCTTGCGCAAATTGTTAGTAGATCGACTTTGAATGATTGGTAGAATTCACCTGTGAAGCCATCTGGTCCTGGGCTTTTCACCTTCGGGAGATTTTTTTTTTCATTTTAAAAAATGTATTGAAGTATATCATGCATACATGAATGTACATAAATAGTAAGTGCATAGTAAAAGCTTTGAACCTTTAAAACAAACATGTATAACATACAGGACTCCCATACATCACCCCACCACCAACACCTTGCATTGTTGTGGAACATTTGTTACAGATGATGAAAGAGCATTGTCAAAAACATTACTAATAACTATAGTCCATATCTTACATTTGGTGTAGTTTCCCCAAACCCACCCTATTATTTTTTTTCAATTTTTAATCCATTTTTTTGATACATTGATTACATTAATGTTACACAGAAATTTTAGGAGTATCCATATGCCACACCTCCCACACCTCCCACAACCTCCCACATACACATCCCTCATCAATGTGGCATAACCCCTTTAATAGATATACACATTTTGGGGCTTTGCCATCAAGCATGGACCACAGTTCAGACTGTAGACCACCCTCTCTCCCACACAGTACTGCATGATGATATAAAATGGCCTATATCCTCCATTACGACATCACCCAGGACAATTCTCAAGTCCCAAAAAAAGCCCCCGTATTACAATTGCCCTTCCCTCTCTCTGTCCCCAAAGCGTCCAGTGGCCCCTGGCCACATAATTTTGTAATTTCTTCCATTGCATGAATCACAAGTCTATAACAGGACACCAAGAAGTCCATTCTAGTCCATAGTTCTTCCCCCAACCCCTAGGAGTTCGGGATGGTGATGTCCCCTCCACCACCAAGTGAGAGGGGGCTTATATCCCATGGATCCGATGGAAGAGATTATCCTGCCTGCAGCTGCAGGCTCTCTCCATTCCCCAGGATAGCCGTTGTCCATCATCATCTTCCCACTAGGTGTCCTGGTTGAGTCCATTGAGTTGTAGAGTAGGAGTTGCAGGTCCACAAAGCCTCTGGACACAGTTGGCACATTGACAGCCCGTAGTCTCCAGTCTCTGGAAGTACACCTAAAACTCTGGCATCAAATATAGGTTTGAATAGAAGAGACCGATGGACCATGAAAGACCACGGAGATTTTTGATGACTGTTTCAATCTCTTCACTTGCGATTGGTTTGTTGAGGTCTTCTATTTCTTCAAGGGTTAGTGTAGGTGGTTCATGTGTTTCTATGATTTTGTTCATCTTGTCTACATTGTCTAATTTTTTGGCATACAGTTTTTCATAGTATCCTCTTATGATCTCTATTATTTCTGCAGAGTCAGTGGTAATGTCCCCCTTCTCATACCTGATTTTATTTATTTGCTTTTTTCCCTCTTTTTTCCTTTGCCACTCTAACTAAAGGTTTGTTGATTTTGTTGATCTTCTCAAAGAGCCAAACTTTGGTTTTGTTGATTCTCTGCGGTTAGTTACGCTGATTGATTTTTGAAGATTGAGACAACCTTGCTTTCTTGGAATGAATCTTGCTTGATTTTGGTGAGCTATTTTTCTCATACACTGTTGAGTTTTATTTGATGGCTTTTTACTAAGGGTTTTTGCCTCCATGTTCCTGGTTGATATTTCCTTTACTTATTTTTTTCTTTTCGTGTCTTTTTCAGGTTTTGTCTTATAAAACAAGTTACTTCCTCTTTGATTTTCAAAAAGAGTTACATATGAAATTTGTATATGATTCCTATTACTTTATTTCTTCCTCAAATGCTGGATAGAATAAACTAGTGAAGACATCTGGAACTTTCTTTTGGGGAATATATTTTTAATTAACTATGATAAGTTTCTCTCTCAAAGAACTTTTCCATTTCTTTTAGGTTGTGGAATTTATTGGCATAAAGTTTCATAATATTCTCTAATGCTCTTAAAGTCTTTAAAATTTCCATTGATGCCATTTCTATTATTCTTTATATGGTTTGTGTTTTTTTTTCCTTTTTGATTACTCTATATAAATGCTTATCAATGCAATTATCCTTTTCAAATGACCAATTTTTTATTTTTGAATTTTTCCTCATTGTCTGTTTTCAATTTCACTATTTTCTCTATTACCTTTATTACTTTTCTTCTACGTATGTTGAGTTTAATTTGCTCTTTTTTTTTACTAGACTCTTAATATAAGCTTAAAAATCTTCATATTAAGAGGCTGTTTTTCTTTCTTTCTTTTTCTTTCCTAATATAGAATTTTAAGTTATAATTTTCCTCCAATCCCTGTTTTAACTACAGTCCACCATTTTTGATACATTTTGTTTGTATTATTCAGTTGAAAATATTTTCTAATTTCTCTTTTAACTTCTTGTTTGGCCCTTGGCATTTTTAGAAGTGTATTTATTTCCACACATTTGAAGATTTTGACTTTTATTCTTACTGAATTCCATATTAATTCTGTTCCTTTGTATGCTTAATGATTTAAAAATATACCTAGACATTGTAAATGATAAAGGTCTTGTCTTGATTTTATCCTTGGTCTGAAAGCTTTCCAGGCAGTTATTGGCTAAATCTTGTAAGAGGCAGAAATCTTAAAACAGAAACATATCCTCCAATTCACTACAGATCCACCATTATCTGATTCTTTTCCTTAGTCAGAATGGGCCTTAATTCTATTATTGGAGTCCTTTAAACAGGATGAATACAGGGAAAGAGAGTGAAGGCCACAGAGGCAGGAAGCTGAAATCAACAAATCCCAGAAGAGAAAGGGGATACCGGCAGATGTTGCCATATGCCTTGCCATGTGGCAGAGGAGCCAAGGATCACAGGTATCTGGTCTTCAGGAAGAAAGCTTCACCTGATAATGTCTGGATTTAGACAATTTCTTAGCCTCAAACTGTAAGGTATTGAATTCCCAATGTTTATAGCCAACCCATTTTATAGTATATACGTAAAACAGCCTAGGAAAAGTAAAACATCTGACCTCAATTTACTCACTTTAAACTTTTTACTTTGGCACCTCTCATCCAACACTTCACATATAGTCACTCTAAGGTCTTTCTCCCATAAGTTCAGAAAGGATCTACTGAAGCTCTTGCTTTTAATGTAGAACTCCAAATAATAAGAAAGGAAGAACAAGTTTATACATTTCTTTATTTCTGCACATCACCAATAGAGTCTTTGTATCTTGGATACCAAACAACGGAGTCTTGTATCTTGAATACCAAATAACAAATTATTTGGTATTCTTTTAAGTCACAGGCCATGATTTATACCCCATAGATGGATCAGCCACAAATACCTCCTAACATTAGCAGTCAAAGGGTTTTTTTCCCCAACATTTTCTGTATAGCGCAGTCAGAATTTTTCTACCCTGGAAACCCAAATATACTTTACTATCCACCAAAAAGCCAGCTATCTATTTTTCAAATTTTCTCCTGAAATCTAATTAAAGGCAGTTTGCTTTATATGCACAGTTAAATAGTAGCCAGACCTAAAGTACTGCTTTGACTTTACTGCTGAATCCAAGATCCCCACAAGAATGGTATGAAGAAAGGATTGGAGGATTTACTATGGTTAATGAAACCTTTCCAGAAAGTCTGAGAAATAATTCTTCTGAGAGCATTAGAATCACAAAAAGGGAAAAAATAAAATTTCTTTATCCTTAAGTGTCCCGGTGATATGTCCAACTAAGTCATTTTTAGAATTAAGGAGGAATGGTATTAACTGTTTAGTCTATATTACCCCGTGTTTCCTTTTCTTAACATTTGTCTCACCACTTTAAAATTATTATTAAAATTATTATTATTGTTATTTGCCACATCATAGGTGTCTTTAATCAGTTTTATACCTTTGAAATCTTTTCTGGAGCAAGGTGGCTTTATAAATAAATACATTTACTTAAGCTCTCTCAGTTCAGTCACCTTCCCTATGCAATAGGGAGAATAATCCCTGTTTCATAAACTTTTATGAAGATTAAATGAGGAAACATATGTAAAACATCTAGCAATGTGTTTAGACCATATTAGCTATTTTAATACATATCAGCTTTCTCCCCTGCCTCTTTTAATTTTTACTTTTGGTCATAAGGGCTCTTATGTCTTCCATATTGGTAGAGCAAATGTTGTCAGGGAAACTTCCAATAAATAATGTCTATGATTTAAAACTATTTTCATTTATTTAATTATTTATTCCTAAGCCCTTAATACTCCAATGACATTTTTCTTTCTAACAGTTATTTTACTTTACTCAGAAGCTTTTGAGGAAAAACACTTTGGAAGCTGATTCTTTATAAATTTATAAATTCAGTGTTAGTGTTTTATTCTTTTGCTTCCACTTCCCAACCTGTCAAACACATCTGTTTTTCTTTTGCCTCAGTGGGTTCTCTGCAGGAGTCAACTTCTTGACATGATTATCCTAGCAAGCACATTTTCATCTCCTACCCTGGCAGTTACCTATTGAAAAACTTTAAAATATTTTATGGATTTTTCTTTAAGTGAATCTTTAGAGACTACCTGTTTTGGTAAGATTCCTGAATTAAATCATCTGCTTGAGTGTCTTCTTCTGTCTACATAGAGTCTTATTCTTAAATAAATTTATATTCTGTGGGCCCTGTTGAAGAATGCCCTCTGATCAAGGAAGTTCCAAAATTACATCTCTCTCCTGGAGAAAACTCTGATCAATGCTAACTCTTGCCAAGTTTAGGTGACGGTACCATCGAGGTCTAATGCATCAGCAAATGTGCTGTGGTCTTAGGGTGCCTTCTACACTGCGATATGAGGTCAGATTCCTTCCGGGGTCTCAGAATTCCACAAGTGACTGCATTCTCTCTCCCCTGAGACAGAAACAAGAATTT
>PVKH010021898.1:0-14226 GCA_004027955.1 Chaetophractus vellerosus
AAAGACATTAGGGGGACAAATGGCAAAATTTTAATGTCTGTAGTTTAGGTAATAGTATTGTATCTACATTAATTTCCTGTTCTTGATAGTTTTGCTGTGGTTATATAAGAAGTTAACATTTGAAAAACCTGGATGAAAGGGATATGGGGATTCTTTGTACTATTTTTCAACTTTTTTTACATCTGAAATTATTTAAAAATGAAAAGCTCAAAACATTTTTAAAATTAAAAAGTGTATTTTCACTTTTATGTTATTATTATTCTTTAAGTGCTGTAACTACTACTATTATTTGTATTATGTCCTATAGCCTTTTTCTCAAATGTAATCAAAGAGCCTTCACCGGAAAAATAAAACTATAAGTATTTCCACCTACATGTGGGAAGTTTAACATTTGTTTTGTCAGGACCTGGATAAAGAACAAGGAAAAGTAAAAAGAGAAGAACTGTTTTGACTCATATGGTCCAGACCTTACAAGGCTGTGACTTCAAAATAAAATAGCACTTCCTTTTTTTAAGAAACTAATTTATTTTGGTACAAGTACTCATCCTGTTTAACTTAAGGAAATTTAGACTTTTATTGGGTTTCCTTTTCACAAGGACCTCTGGGAATCCTAAGGGTATTTGTTACATGCTCTTCAAATCTATTCTGGGGCTCAACAGCCACTTCACACAGCCAGCACCTGGTATGGACCCTGTACCCCAATTCTGAGTTGAGTGTGTGTTCTCCCCTTCTTTAACGTCATCCCAGGCATAGTGGCGGCTCAGCTCTGAATTCTCTGAAGCACAACTAAAATTGGACTATGTAATATTTAATAAAACTTTGCTAAAATAAGCAAGAGCAGGGAACTTCTTTCAGAATCCACAGTCTCAGGCAGGAGGCAGAATCTCCTCGGCATCTTCTACCCCACTGCTTTTGTCATTGCCTGCTTTAACTGTGCTCATAATCAACCCCTCTGTCATCTCTTGCTTTAGCCATTTCAGAAAATCCAGTCTCTCCCAGCAAAGAAGCAAGGAGTTCTTAACAAGGGGTCCATGAGCTTGAATTTAAATTCAAAAAACATTATTCTTGTAGGGATGTGTTGGTGCGGGTGTGATATATTTATTAATACACAGTATAGTATGGACTTAGTAAGGGGTCCGTGATTTTCACCTGACTGGCAAAGGAATAAGAAAGGTTAAGAATCCCCGTAAAGTCCAAGCACACCTCTTTCTAGTCTAGGCTTTGACTCCCTAAGAACAGGGGGAAAAATCTCTTTCTGGCCTCCTGATTCTCCCAGGTGTGACCTCACCCAGAGTGATTCATGGGGGAGCACGCATTCTCTTCTCTAGTGGGGAGAACTCCACTGTGACATGCTTTGGCCTCACCAAAAAACTCCCTTCAGGACAATTCCCTAAACAGAATAAAAGGCATATTTCTCAAAGTATAGAACACTCAGCACTGAAAAACTTCCATAAAGCAGTCAAGGAGGTTGGGGTTAGGCAGTAAAATTTCCGTTTTTGACTCCAGCATTTTGTGAGCAAAGTTTATTCAGGAAAACTCACAAACATGCACATCCTCTAAAACCAAGTGAAGTGATAATAAGGTCACCACAGGACAATCGAAATTGAAATCCCATTACCAGTGAGTACATACACCATCCCCTTCTAAAATGTTGGCACATTGGTTACTTAACTGATTTCAAGACTTTCTCAAGAAGAAAACATAGTTACCTTTCTGAATATCTGAATAACTTTTTTAAAGTCCATGAAGGTAGACCTTCGCAGAGCAGAGAGAGATCTTCACACAGGAGAAAATGGAAGACCCTACCTTATAAAGCAGAAGTAAATTTCTGATAGCATTTTAAATGGCTGGTTCTCCAGTTTTAACAATAATTACACTGTAGCGCATATCCTGCAATAATTATTACATCTGCCAAATTAATACCAAGCTTACATCAAGAGAGTACTTTGTTCTCATTCTTTTCCTTACTACTACTATTACTAGTATTACTTAAGACTATCCCTCAATGTGGATTATTAACTATAGTTTGGTAAATATTTTACCTTACTATAATTTTCCCTAAAGTGGCATAAATATGTTTCTATGTGAATATGTATGTATATTTCCCCCAGGTCCATAAAGAATATAATGGCAACTTAACATTTATTTTACCATTTGATTAGTTTTCACTAATTTTTTAAAAACCTAGTTTGCTAAATTTAAAAATCTTTAAAAACACACCAAACTTTCAAGTAATCTCAAACTCTGTTTTAAAACAACGTTCTATACATGCCTTTTAAACCATAAGCAATTTTTCAATATCTTTTGTCCTTTGTGGTAGGCAGAATTCTAAGATAAGCCCTTTTAACCTACCCTCTTACCTAATCCCCTCCCTTGAGTGCAGCAGGAACGTATCATTTTTTATCTAACCAATAGAATATGACAAAAATGATGGGGTAGCAATTGCATGATTGTTGCTTTTTGTAGCAAAGTATTTTATTAAAGTCCCTAATAAATTGAATTTAAGTCAATCAACAGGGAGATTGTACTGGGTAGACCTGGCCTAATCAGTTGAGCTTTTTGAAAGACAGTCTAGAAATCAAAGACTCTCTCCTTCATTCTGTCTTTGAAGAAGGAAGCCACTGTGACATCTACAGCTGCAAAGAAATGAACTCTGCCAGCAACCACAAGGGTTTGGAAGAGGACCCTGAGCTGCAGATGAGACTCTAGCCTTAGCTGATACTTTCCTACAGCCTGTGAGATCCTAAGTAGAGGTTCCAACTAAGCAGGGTCTGGACTCCTGACCCATGGGAACTGTGAGATAATAAATGCATATTGTTTCAAGCTGCTAAGTTTGTGGCAATTTGTTATACACCACCAGGAAACAAATACATCCTTAATCAATAAACATTTCGTGAGCACCTATGATGTACCAGGAACTCTTCTAGTATTTGGATACTACTGGGAGACATGGCTGGGAAAGGCCTTTCCTGCAAGTAACTTCCATTTTGCACAAATAAAGGGAATCAATTCTATGGTCAATTCAATACAATCAGTCTTTTTTTTTAAAAAAATTCTAAATTAGGTGTTTGGATGTTTCCTGTTTAGTTAGGGTAACACTTTCTGCTACAAGTAAATCCTCAACTTTCAGTGGATTAACTAAAAAAAGGCATATTTCTTCCATACACTATAATTCAATGAGAATGTTTGGCACATAACCTTGTATATGGTGACAAAACAAAGAATAGTTCCATATTGTAGTTTTACCATCCCTGAATGGTTTCATGGTCTTTTGCTTCCAGCTGACGAGGGGGAGGGAAAAAGAAGATAGAAGTTCCATCTGCTTCTTAATCAGTTTGGCTTGGAAGTGGTTCACTTCTGCTTATATTCCATTTACAACAGTTAATCTCATGGCCCCACGTAGATATAAGCAAGTATGTATAGTCAGCTTGGCAGAGCTTCTTAGCAAACATTCTCCTTTATGAAAAGGGAGCATGGATATTTCCTAGGCAGCCGGATATGTCTGCCAATATTTCCAATAGGTGGCCATTTGGCCTTGGGCAGGCAAAATCATATTATGGTTATTAAAGAATAAATTAGTGTGTTTATGTACATGCTCACATATTTGGGCTATATTTAGCCTATAGAGAGTATAGTGAACATCAGTTGTTTCAATTTGTGCAATGTTTCTTCCCTCTTCTTGCAGCACTTTCTTTGTGGTGTGGTTAGAGATGACCCTACCTCCTCTTCTTGCCACAAAACCCACTGCTCACTATCAACTGGGGAGCACATTACTCAGACCTAATCATTCAGAGTGGACCATTCTTCTGACAGCAATAATTGGCTCATGACCCAACCTGGGCAAATCAAAGTCCTCCATGAGCATTGATAAGCTTGGAAGATATAAATACAGGGCTGCTAGCAGCTATCATGACCTTCATAAGAAAGTGTTCATTAGTAAGAAAGCCTCAGAGACAAGTATTATTTTCTCATCTTTATCTAACACATATCATTCTTACTTATACTTTTCTTGGTCTGGTTCCTAAAGAATGGGTAGCAAGAAGAGAAAGGAGCTAATTAACAATGAGGACAAGTATGTGAACAGGGAAGGGAGCACATTGCCCTAAGACAATGGCCTAGATGGGAATATGCAGTTGTTCAGTAAGGTGTGACCATAACAGAAAGTGTCTTAAAAGCTGGGATAATTGGTGTACAATTTCTTCTGTGTGTAGTCAGTGGACTCTAAGATTTTTGGAAAAAGTAGTAATATGCAATCATAAAACTTAAATAAGAATCCATAAAACTTCAGAGTTAGAAAGATGTGTAGAGATCATTTTGTCTAACAATTTTATCCTGTAGATAATTAAGTTCAGATTTAGAAGTAAAATTGGGTCACTGGAAGATAAATGTCACATCCTTGTGGGATAATAGAAAACCGGAATAATTCAGGGTGATGTTGAGGTGTGCTTGGGCTAGGAAAGTGTCCTTGAGGGAGAGTGGATAGCTGTTAAAAACAATCCATATGAAGTGTTGAAGGAAAAGATGCATGTACCAAGATTCCAGGTGAGGAACCGGGAAAGAGGTGATGCCACCGACTAAAATGGGGAAATCAGTGAGAACACCGGTTCCAGGGAAATACCATAACATTTGTATCAGAGTACGTTGATCTTCTGAATACAGCATTTCAACCCAGGAAAATAATTTCCAATAGAATTATTTATAAAGCATATATTAGGAGGCAAGAACTATGGAAATGTGATTTACAGATATTACCAAATTTGATCCGCGTGACAACTTTTGGAGGGTTTAACAGGATGGTTTAGAAGCTTTGCCTAAAGTCCCACAACTTGAAAGAGTCAGGATGGGGAATGAGGCCAAGACCAAGCTGTCTCCAAAGCTTATCTTCTCAACAATGATATCTCCCATTATTCTGCCTCCTTGAAGACATTTTGGAGGAATAATCAACTTGACTCAGTGTCTAATTGCATATGAAGTCTAAATGAGAGGAAAGAGTCACATACTTGCAATGGGGTAGACATATGGATTTTTAAAAACATTCACATTGACATGATCATGAATGCTTAGAGAAGGATATGGGTCAGTTCACAAGCTGTGATAATATAGTCAGCAAAAAGAGCAAATAACAGCAAACAATAGCTAATAACAGGGCAGAAAATGAAAAACCAGGAAAAGTAGATTTAGAAATGGCAGAGATTTAAAGTGTACCTTAGAAACCAAGGAAAAGAGGTTTAAAGAAGTTAGATTTAATTACTCAGGTCAAATCAACAGAAACGTTAAGCTAAAATTGTGAAAAAACAGATTTGGTTATTATGACACCATGGTGACCTTTGGGGCTGTAGCTCCACTAGTAACATCTGTGGTGGTGAAATAGAGAGTTAGAGGGATGGGAAGAAGAACAGTGGGTCTAATCCTACTTTTCACATGGGTTTTTTCCATCTTCTTCTATATCATATTATCATAACTGCATGTAATCTCTATCTCTGTATTTGACACTACAATCAAAATGTCCATTTCATTCAAGCTTTTATCCTTGCTGCCTGGTTCCTGCAGCTATTCTCAGGTCACCCATTAGGTTAACAGGCATCTCCATGCCCTAAGAAAGAACAGACGTTGCTGTCTATGTTCTAAATCACAGTGACTTAGAACAGACAGAAATCCATTCCAGGAGAAAACAGTGGGAAAGAGCTGTGTAGTGATAAAGGAAAGAGGACAGATGTGATAGAGCTTTTTAAAGGAATTCCTTCCTTTCCCCACTGTTACCTATCTGGTCACAAATCACTCCCAGCAAGACTGAGCTACGCTTGGGTAAGCTGGCTTTCTGGTTGAGGCCAGATCTGTGCCATTTCTCCAAGGGGAAACAGCCAGTCCTGCTACAGAAGCAGCATTACTTCTAGATTTCAGCATGGAATTTTTATGCAGTTGTGCTCGCTCCTCTTTTGTTTTATAAAACAGTCAAGTAAGATGAATATGGCTGGTAATTTATACTAGAAACTTGCATTGAATTATACTTGGATGACTTATTAAATGAAGGATATTATCAATATTACATCTGTCACAGATGAAAAACATGTTTGAATGGACCTAATCTATTCATTGTTTTATGGGTACGCTGGCCTCCAGAGAGAACCACAAATCCAAATGATGTCCCTGAGTGATGGATTTTATGTTCCTTTGTCAGGCATAGCTAGAAGATGTGTGAAATCCTTATGCAGAATGTAGGTTCCCCTTTGGCCAAGAATCGGAAGTCTTTCATAGAAATCTTTCACGAGACTACCTGGAAATGTTTCTGTCCAGCTGCAATGATTATGAAAGGCATAGTGGTAAATTTATATAATATATTTCTCTTTGATTTATTATGCTTAATCTCTCTTTGGTGAACTATAATAGCTTCCATGCAAGACACAGTCCCTTTTGTTCAAATCCAAGTCTTAAATAAAAAACGGATGCCTGACATTGTTCTAAATACTTTATATAACCTCTCTTATTTAATCCTTATAAGAACTCTATGAGGTAGGTTATATTATTATCCCAATTTTTAGATAAGAAAACTGAGGAACAGAAAAATTTTTAAATTGCCGAATATTGCACAGTATGTACCAGAACTCAAGTATAATTCCTCACAAAAGCACTTATATAGGAAAATTTCCTGGAGTGAATGTACATAATTCTACGAATTGCAAGGACTCATCGAGCACTCAGTGCAACAGATGGAAAAGCAATTTCACCAAGCAAATCTTTGTGAAATTTCGGGAGGGTGAGGAATACTAACTAAAAACTTCAGGGAGAATAAATATCACCTACAAAGGAATGGAGAATCAGATGATGTAAGATATTTTAACAGCCCAGTTTCAATGCTGGAAGACCATAAAGAACATCCTCAAAATTTGGAGGAAAATTAAGATTTTTACCTAGACTTTTATACCCAGCCAGACTCTTAATCAGCAGACATCAGTAGAACAGAGACAGATATAGACAAGAATGGCCTCTATCTTAGTTTTCCAGGGCTGCTGTAACAAAGTTTCACAGACAAGTTGGCTTGAACAACAGGAACTTATTGTCTCACAGTTTTGGAGGCTAGAAGTCCAAAACCAAGCTGTTTCCAGGATCATGTTTGCTTGAAGTCTGTAGCATTCTGGTGGTGGCTTGCTGGCAATCTGTAACTCAGTCTCAGCCACCGTCACATGGCCATCTCTCTCCCCATCTGTCTCTTCCTGACTGTGTCCAAATTTCCTCTACTTAGAATGATTCCCACCATATTGGATTAAGGCCCACCCTGATTCAGTCTGGCCTTCTCTCAACTAATCACATCTTCAGAGATCCTATTTACAAATAAGTTCACATCCACAGGACTGGGAGCTAGGACTTGAGCATGTCTTTGTGGGGGATATGATTTGATTCTTAACGGTCTCTCAAAATTTATACTGCTATGTATTCCTTCTTAAGGAATTACTTGAGGATGTACTGCATCAAAACAAATGAGTAAATCAAGAGAGAGAGAAAGACACAGGATTCAGGAGACAAAAGCTGCAATCCATGGGAGCAACAATGGGCCATCCCAGGATGATGTCCAAACCACAGTCCTAGAGAGCACTCACCCCAGAGTGCAGCAGATAAAGAAGAGCTTCAGAAGGAGGATGCTAAGGAAAAAGATGACTCATTAAAATATAAGAAATAAGGGCATATTTTAAATGAACAGAGAGAGAGAGAGAGATGTTTTAAGTCATTGGCTTGGGGAATGGGAGAGAAGTGTTGTTTAAGAAAGAGGAATTGATGATTTGATGATAAATATGCTGGGGAAGGAATCAAGAATAGGTAGAAGTAAGGATAAAGTTATTTTGAAACATCAGTAATTACCAAGTGAAAGAAATGTACCTTGTGGTTCTGATGACCAGGTTAGAAATTTATTTTATCTTTCTGATTAGGCCATTTCAGAAGTGCCTTTTCTCCAGTCACCATTTTCTTGAGGCAAAGGACTTCCTTGTGGAAAATGTAGGGGAGGAGAGGAGAAATAAGGAAAGGGTTTTCCTCCCTTGTGCCCCATTTCCACCCTTGGGGAATCAATTCTGTCTTATCAGCAGGAGGAAAAAGAGACTAGATTCCTGAAGAGGATCAGACTGTCCTAGATCTAGAAAAACTCTTTCTAGAAGTTTCCAAGTCTATTTTGTATATCGTGTGAGGGTCAGAAACTGGAGGAAAGGAGGAGTCAACATTTAACATGAAGCAGGAGTCGGTCAGGCCAAACTGAATAGTAGGGCAAAATTCCCAGGCTGTGGGAATAGCATGGCAAGAAGTGAGGGGACCATATTACATTCCAGAAACCAAGAAAACATTCTATGTGGCTAGATTGCGAAAGCTCTCAATTCATGTTGGAATAGCACACCCAAAAGAAGGGGAGTAGTGTAGAAAAATCTTTGCTGGATTTATACCTAATTTTCTTTTTTTCAGGAATGAACTTTTAAAACCTGAGCTATTTTACATGAATCAGTTCTGAACACAAGTCCAAATGTAGGGAATTTAGGATGCTCCAGTTGAAAAAAAAAAGGAAGACAACCAAAATCACAAGAATTGAGAAACACATCAAAATTTACATATATATCCACAAAGCAAAAAAAAAAAAAAAATAGTGGAAAGCAAATGTGATCACACTGAATCAAGACAATTTCTAGAGTTCAAACATAATGAAGAATTAGCTAGTTTTGGAAGAATGAAATCACATCAAGAGCTTTTATAAATTATTTTCTCATTATGAAAGTCAGGGGTGTTATATATTCATATTTAAGGCCAGGCATGGTAGGATTGGTCACCTACAGGGCACATGAGACCGTGGCTTCAGGTAACATTTCACGAAGGTAGTGTATGCCACAAACAAGCCAGGATATGAATGGCCCTTTTGCAATCACAGTCCACATCAAGTTAACTGAACCAGCAAAGAACTGAAATGAGGTTCCCTAAAGCTAAAGAAAATTTGAATTCTACTCAAAATAGTGAAATCTTAAAAATCATTCAGAGACAATAATTGTCCTCTGAAATCTGAACCAGGTTTGGGAGCCAGGAAACAAAACAAAGGTTTATTTAGGACATTTTCCAATCCACACCAATATTGCATCAGGACAGTTTTTCTTACATTAGTGACGTATGTGTCTGTGTGTGTGTTTTTCAAATGGAGGTTGTAGCAATGTTTTTCTTGTTAACCATGTTGCATATATTTAGGCTGCCTTTGCACTCTGCTACCATTCCATAACCATGAGGTGTGAAAGCAGAGACCCTTAATCAGCGAAGTGAGTCAGCCATCCCTGGTGACCAGGCACACTCCAACATTTTATGGGAGTTCACTCCTCCACGATCCAGAAGGAGACACATTGGACTTTAACATCAAAGCCTTTGCCATGGGGAATATAGTTTTTCATGAGAGTAAAAGGTTTACAAATAGAATTGGGCAGGGGAGAATAATCTATCTGTTTTTCATGTGGTGCAAGCTTGTCCATTGCTTCTTCCCACTACCGCCTCCCTCTCAGCCTCATGCTGTCCTATTAAGTAAGATGGCCAAGAACCTTCTCCCACCTGTGAGATGAAGTCTCTGCTTTTTAGGCCAAGTGGGAACCCAGCTGAGGCTGAGGGAAAAGAAGGCCAGGAGGAAGCAATTTAGGGCTTAAGGAGCACTAGAAATTTTGAGAAGCACATATGGGCTAATGGATTTCACTGTGTTGGAGGTTTGAAGCCAAATATTAGGATGAAAAACGACACATGCATTTGTTTCTAATGTAGTCTTTCCATATACTCCTTGAAAATCCAAGTGGTTAAGGATTCTGTGACTTGAGGCCTCATTATTTTCTTTCCCTCAGAGATATAATTAGCAATTATTATTATATAAAAACAAACAAATAGTTATATTCGGTAGATACCTATATAAAAAGGCTCTGGGATAGAGTATTTCCCTATGAAATAACAATAGGAATTTAAAAAGCAATCTAAAAGGCAGTTTTTCTTAAAAACAGAAAAAGAGAAGACATGCACACACAGTTTTTTACTAAGAAATTTGGATCATATTGTACCTAGTTTTGTAACCTGCTTGTTCATTTAAAACATACCATGAATATATTTATTGACTATTAGCTATTCTTCCATAAAATCATTTTTAATGATAGAGTAATCCATTCTACATATATTCCATAATTTATATCACCAATAATCACTAGTTCAGTATTTGGTTTCCTTCCTCCCTCCAATATTCTCCCCAATTTATTGCTTTTATAACCAACACAGCAGGTTTCTGATATTTTCTATCACTTTTTGAAACTGCTAAAGCTTCAAAGAGTAGAAGGGGAAACACTAATCTTTATATATCAACTATTAAGAACTAAAATGAAAACTATCTTCTCCTTGGCCAAAAATTAACTCTTGTAAGAAAATAAGTAACCGTTTCTTTTGGTTAAAATGCTAACCATTCTATGCAATTATCTAATGGAGACAAAAGTTGAGTGAGATGACAATAATTCCCAGTCCATTTTATTATAAGACCTATCAGGCATCTACAAAATAAAAGAAGCCTTGACATAATCTTTTTTTCCACAATTTGTTTCTCCAATCTATTTACGTTATTGAAATAAACAGATTACTTGGGGTAGAGAACATGAAATCTTATGTTTCCAAACGCAATCTGACAGGGCAGTTTTAAACCTAAGAGTTTATTAGGAAACCTTTACAAATAAATTTATTCTCACTTCTGCTTGAATAAAACATTACTTTGAAAATGCATCTCTCAGATTTGCAAATATATAATATATGCCTCATACTTTAGTTATTCAAAGTGTATCTTGAATTGTGTGGTTTCTTCCTGGTCTAATGTTAGGTGAACGGTGATGAGTAAAACTGCCAACAGAATGGACCCTTGGGGTTTCTGGAACATGAGCTGCAGAGCCTCTCACTTTATTCTGACAGCCTGTGGTGCTTATGTCCTAGGAGTACATTGGCCATTGCTTGTCTTTCTCATTAGACTAGAAGCTTGTTGAGGACTGAGACCTTATTTGCCATGTCTGTGTGTTCACCACCTCTCAAAACAATGGAACTATAGCAAAAGCTACATTTGCTGAATGACTTTATATATATCATCCATTTACACCAAGTCATCAAACTACTTTTTTGTTAGGTTAGCAGGTAGATGTCTTAAAATGTGTCTGGTAGAAATAAGATAACACTGGCTTCTGAAAAATGTAAAGGTATTATTGATGTTCTGTGCTTTATCACCACCCTGTTTATCTGCTCTCAAAGACTTATGGCTAAGGCATTTCTGACAGGAAAATAAAACAAGACATGAGAATGCAAATTGTTTGAGATAAAGCTGGCCCTCACACCTATTCTATGTGAGATCAAATTGAGCCCTCCATATTTGACCTGGTTATTGAGATGGATTGCAGATGGGCCAACAGGAAGATGATGCTAATAAATAAATCTAAGGCTCCCAATGATTGGATGGGGAGGCTTTGCATATTTCCCTTAATCTGTTTTCTTGTGTTTTTAGAACTTAATCTTCTAAACTTGGGTCAATAAAATTGGGATGCTTTAGCGACTCCCAAGAATAGGAGAGCAAATAGTAAGGCGGCTGCGAGGCTTTGTAGATTGTAATTGAAACCCTTACTTTTTTTATTAGGCAAATTACTTTTACCCAGATTTTTCATTAGAAGTAAACAGACCACTAGACTGTACTTGAATTCCTGTCTTTAAGATAAGTATCCAAACTGTACACATCAGGCTGTTTGCTAAGAAGACGATACTGTGCCAATATGAAAGGTGACATGCAGTGCTGGGTTGGATATCAAAATGTGTCTCTTTGGAGACAATATGTTATGCTGGTTGACTCACCCACACAAAAGGAGACTATTTACTTCATTTCTATTTATTTAAAATAGCTTAGAATCAAGTTGACGGCAAACTATTTCTACTAAAAGGGAAATAGTGACATCTTGTGGAGTAATCTAATTTTATCCCAATGGTCCAGTCATAACACTTTCACTTTTCTCAAAATAAGTGATTAACGTATTCATGCTCTTCCTGGAGAACAAAGCGTGCCTTTGTGATGGAAGTGGTACCTGCCATATATCTTGATGTTACTCTATGGTGCCAATATGAGGAACTGATACCATTTTTAAAATAAAAACATGGACATTCTTCTGTGAATACCCAGAGCAATAAATCTTGAAAAAAAAAAAATACTGATTACAAGGATTTGAGTCTTTTACTACTCTCTAGCCATTTGATCAATGCACTCTTAAAATAGCAAGCAATATGTTGTGTACGGAAGTATGTAAACATACTCATGTATATACAGAAACACAAGTGCATGGAGGAAAGAACATCTTGGTTCTAAAAGTATTGTCTCCGAATTTTTCCTGAATATCCTAATCCTCAAAGACTTGTGGTGTAGCAAATAATTTTTAAAATTAAACTATACATGAATATGAATAGTAGGCCACAAAGTGGCTGTAAATTACAAGTACTGAATAGTGGGCTGGACTGGCTTCAACACAGCAACTATAAAATGTTAATGCTTCCATGATTACTAATTGTACTACATGTCCAGGAACTTGGGTCATATGCAACTATTGTCAACTGAAATGCTAAGTCAAATAAAGCAAAGAATCTCTCATAGGTCACACGGACCACAGCCTCAAGAGGTTGTTCCCAACTTAGACTTGAATTCCCAATGACTTGGGCTAGAACCCTTATTTCACCACTGATTAGCTGTGTAAAAAATTACTTAATTTCTCTGTACCTTAATATCTCCATCAGTAAAATTGTGACAAAAAATTCAACAGAGTTGTTGTAAGCATTAAGTAAATAATATAGGTAAAACATTTTAGCAGAGTGCCTGAAAAATAGTGCTTATTAGTCATCCTTGTGGTTACCCTGTGACTTCCTCTAGCATATTCCAAACTTTATTGTCACATGCAAATTACTTAGAGGGTATTGCTTAACATTAATAAGAAAGGTTGAGAGCTTGGAGTCTAGGACCAGATCAGAATCAGGTTGGCTCTTCCACTTACTCTCTGTGAGATCTGGGGCAAGTTAATTTCTCTGTAAGCCACTTTCATCATTTATAAAATGGGTGTAAAACATCATCTTACTTCATAGGATTTTTATGAGGATTAAATGTAGTAATGTATGTAAAGCTCTTAGAACACTGCCTGGCACAAGGTAAGATCTCTATAAATGTTGGCTCTTGGTATTCATTGTCTGAAATTCAATAACCTATAAAAGAGAGAATCATCCAAATAATTTCAGGGATGGGGTGGGAAAGTTGAGCTAAGTTTGACTCCTAAAATTTGAATAGGACAGAAGAGAAAATTAGAGTGTTTTCTTACTCCGTGGGCATTGATCACATTGGCTTGTGTGTCCATTTATGAATCCACATTCTCAGCTAGAATATGCAGTTCTTTTAGTGGTGGTTTCAGATTGAGCCTAAAATATGTTCCCTGCTGGGATTCAGACATGGTTGGGCATTTCTGGAAGGCTAGAAAAGCAAGCCCGATGTGACGCTATGGTGTGAGGAACTGAAAAATATTCTTAGGAAATAACCCACCCTATGAGAAAAAGAATTTATACAGACAAATTTGTCCAATGACAAAGCCTGAGTTCTAAAAAGAAGCAGTTAAGTCTCTGTGACTTGGATTTGCCTATAGTCCACCTCTTAGTACTTATATGAATTATATTGGAGTCCTGGGATGGAGGATGGATAGTCAGTAATATTTCAAAACTCCATAAAACAATGGGGTCAAGGAAACTCTATTATAGAACCAACGTGATAGCTTGTAGCACAAAGCAAGGAGAAACATGGAGAGACAAGAGCCTTATCACAGACATCAGGATTCTTATGCTAACGCTAGCAACAGAGCCATAGTAAGTGATGGAAAATCACTTTAAAGCAATGGAGCCAGCTGTAGCACAGGGGATGGGGTGCCGGGTCGCTACATGGGAGGCCCTGGGTTCGGTTCCTGGGGCCTCTCCCAGTAGGCAGACCGCCTTGGGAAGCAGGCCGCCATGGGCGGGGCAGAGCCACCGTGGGCAGGGCAAAAGGCTGCCACGAGCAGGGCAGGTCGCCCACGAACAGAGCAGAGCTGCCCACGAGCAGAGCAGAGCCGCCCACGAGCGGGGCAGGCCGCCTGCGTGGTGAGCTGACTCGGTGAGTCCCCGCAACGGGGGGAGACAAAGCAGACACAGAAGAACGCAGAG
>PVKH010021899.1:0-14221 GCA_004027955.1 Chaetophractus vellerosus
GGAAGCTCAGTCTCTGTAAATACTCTTCAAAAATCTTAAATTAACTCTCTTAAATAAGATTTATTAACTAAAGGAAAACATGGACAAAAAAATAAAGAAAATCAGGAAAATTTTGGAATAAAATGAGAATTTCAATAATGAGATAGAAGTTTTAAAGGAGAACCAATGGAAATACTGGAGGTGAAAAATACAATGGAAATGAAAAATTCAATAGATGGGTTAAACAGCAGATTGGAGGAGACAGGAGAATCAGCAAACTTGAAGACAAGACAATTGAAAATTTCCAGTCTGAGGAGCTGAAATAAAAAAGAATGGGGAAAAAAAGAACAAATCTTGAAGAACCTGTGGAACAACATCACGTGTGCAAATATGTACATCCCAGGAGTCATAGAAAGAGAAGAGAGAGATTAAGGAGCAGAAAAAATATTCAAAAAAGCAATGGCTGACACTTCCCAAATCTAATGGAAGATATGAATACACAAATACAAGAATCTCAACAAACTCCAAGAGATCTACACAGAGAAACAATGTAATCAAACTGTCAAATGCCAAGGACAAAGACAGAATCCTGGAAAGAGCAAGAGAAATGTTGTGCATCACATAAAAGGGATCTTTAATTAGATTAACATCTGGTTTCCCATTAGAAACCATGGAGGCCCCAGAAGGCAAAGGTAAGGCTGTGCTGAAAGAAAAAAATTGTTATCTAAGAATAATATATCCATCAAAGCTGGCCTTCAAAAATATAGGAGAAATTAAGACATACCCAGATAAACAAAAGCTGAGGGAGTTTATTGCCACTAGAACTGCCTGACACAAAATGTTAAAAGGAGTCATTCACACTGAAAGGAAAGAAAACTAGATAATAACTTAAAGCCATATGAAGAAATTAAGAACTCCAGAGTAACTACATGAGTAAATATAAATGCCAGTGTTATCACACTTTAGATTTGTAATGCTGTCTTTTACTTCTTGTACGGCTTAAAATTCAATTGCATAAACACAAGCAGAAACTCTTGGTACCAGGCGCACAGTGTATAAAGATGTAATTTGTGACAAGAACAACATAAAGGTGAGAGACAGAGGAAAATAGGAACAGAGTATGAATAAGCTTTTGAAGTTAAGATGAAATCAATATAAATTAAATTGTAATAGATTTGGGGTAATAAGTGAAATCAATAGGATAACCATAACAAAATTATCTAAAAATTCACACAAAAGGAAATGAGAAGATATTCAAAATGGCTCATTATAAAAGATCATCTAAACAAAAAGGAAGACAGTATTGAAAGAAAGGAGGGACAAAAGAGGTATAAGACCTAAAAAAACAATTAGCAAAATGGCAAAAGTTTTACCTTACCAGTAATTACCTTAAATGTAAATGGATTAAACTCTCTAACCTAAAGGTAGAGATTGGCAGAATGGATAAAGAAGCATAACTCAACTATATGTTGTTTATAAGAGACTCATCTTAAGATCCAAAGACTGAAACAGGTTGAAAAGATGGGAAAAGATATTCTACGCAAATAATAATCAAAAGACAGCTGAGGGAGCTACACTAACATCTGATAAAATAGACTAAGTCAAAAACTGTTTCAAGAGACAAAAAAGGAAATTATATACTTATTAAAGAGTCAATTCAACAGAAGATATAACAATCATAAACATATATTCCCCTAACAACAAGGACCCAAAATATATAAAGCAAAAACTGACAAAATTGAAAGGAGAAATAGAGAGTTCTGCAATAATAGTTGAAGATTACAATACACCACTTTCAACATTGGCTAGAACATCTAGACAGAAAATCAACAAAGAAACAGAGAACTTCAACACTATAAACCAACAAGATTTAACAAGCGAATACAGAAGATGTCACCACCACCAGAAGGATGCACATTCTTTTCAAATGAACATAGTTCATTCTCCAGAATAGACCATAAGTTAGGGCACAAGAGAAGTTTCAATAAATTTAAAAATACCAGAATCATACAAAGTAACTTTCTGACCATAATAGAGTGGAGCTAGAAATCAATAACAGAAAGAAAACTGGAAAATGTACAAATATGTGAAAATTAAACAGCACATTCTTAAGCAATCAATGAATTAAAGAAGAAATTACAAGGAAAATTAGAAAACACTTAGAGGGAAGCAGATGTGGCTCAACCGGTTGGGCACCCACCTACCACCTGGGAGGTCTCGGGTTCAGGTCCCAGTGCCTCCTAAAGAAGATGAGCAGACACCGCACCCACAGCAATGAGCTAGATGCTGCAACAAGCAGACACCTAAACAAGCAGATGCCACAGGCCAGCAGAAGCTGCAGCCCATGGGGGGCGGATGTGGCTCAGACCATTGGGCACTTGCCTCCCATGTGGCAGGTCCTGGGTTTGGTTCCTGGTGACTCCTGGAGAAGGTGCGCAAACAACGATGAGCAGACAGATGGGAGAACCATCTGAGGAAGGGGGGTAAATAAAAATAAGTAAATAAATAAATCTTGGAAAAAAAACAGAGATAAATAAAAATGAAGACACTGTACAAAACTTATGGGACACAGCAAAGGCAATGCTCAGAAGGAAGTTTATAGCTATGTGCACATATTTTTAAAAAGAAGAATGATCTCAAATAAATAACCTAACTTGACACCTTGAGGAACTAAAAACGGAAGAGCAAAGTAAACCCAAAGTTAGCACAAAGAAGGAAATAATTAAGATTAGAGTAGTGATTGATGAAATAGAGAACAGAAAAGCAATTGAGACTTGACAAAACAAATAGTATGTATTTTGAAAAAAATCAATAAAATCAAACCTTTAGCCAAACTGATAAAGAAAAAATGAGAAAAGACACAAATAACTAAAACCAGAAATGAAAATCATATGATATTACTACTGACATTACAGAAATAAAAAGGATTATAAGAGAATACAAAGAACAATTGTACACCAAAAAATTAGATACTCTATATGAAATGGAAAAATTCCTAAATATACCCAAATTACCTAAATTGTCTCAAACCTCGACAAACCCATAACAAGTATAGAAATTGAAATCAATAATCAAGAACCATCTACCAAAGAAATGTCCAAGACCAGATGGCTTCACTGGTGAATCCTGACAAACACTTAAAGAAGAATTAACTCCAACACTTCTCAAACTCTTCCAAAGAATTCAAGTGGAGGAAACAGTTACTAATTCATTCTATGAGGCCAAAATTATCCTGATACCAAAGCCTGATAAAGACATCACAAGAAAAGAAAATTGCAGACCAATTTTCCTTATGAATATAGATGCAACATTCCTTCAGAGAAAAAAAAACCTAGAAAACCAAATCCAACTGCATATTAAAAAGATTATTCATTATGACCGGGTGAGATTTATCTCCAGAATGCAAGTGTGGTTCAATATATGAAAATTAGTCAATGAAATATACTATATAAGTAGATCAAAGGAAAAAAAAACTACATGATTATCCCAATAGATGCATAAAAAGAATTTGACAAAATTCAGCACCCTTTCTTAATAAAAACCACTCAGAAAACTAGGAATAGATGGGAATTTTCTCAACATGATAAAGGCCACTTATGAAAAACCCACAGCGAAACCATGCTCAATGGTGAAAGATTTAAAGCCTTCCTCTTAAGATGATGAACAAGACAATGAGTCTGCTTTCATCACTGTTATTCGGTATTGTAATGGAAATTCTAGCCAATTAGACAAGAGAAAGAAATAAAAGGTATACAAATTGAAAAGGAAGATAATTTTCAGAAAAAATGGTTTTATATATAGATAATCCAAAGGAATTCACAAGAAAATTACTAGAGCTAATAAACAACTTCAGCAACGTGACAGGGTGCAAGAGCAACACAAAATATCAATTGTGTTTCTCTACACTTGCAATGAATACTCTGAAGAGGAAATAAAGACTAAATTTAACCAAGGATATAAAAGAATTATACACTGAAAACTACAAAACACTGCTGAAAGAGATTAAATAAAACTTAAACAAATAGCAAAATATCCCATGTCCATGGATTGGAAAACTTGATGTATTTAAGAGGTTCATATTACCCAAAGTGATCTACAAATTCAAGGAAATCCCCAACAAAATTTCAGCAGCCTTTTTTTTTTTTTTTTGCAGAAATGGAAAAGTCAATCCTCAAATTCATATGGAATTGCAAGGGGCCTAAGAATTGTTTCAAAAACAATTTTGAAAAAGAATAACCAAGTTGGAGGACTCATACTCGTTGATTTCAAATTGTATGACACAGCTACAGTATGGTACTGTTATGAAGGTAGATATATAGGCATTTTGTCATAACCTATAAAATTGAACAGGGCAGAGTATAATCTATAATGTAAACTATAGTCCACAGTTAGTAGCAATGCTTCAATATGTGTTCATCAATTGAAACAAATGCACCAAATGCACAAATGAAAGATGTTGTTAATGTGGGAAAGTATGAGAAGGGAGTGAATGGGGCATATGGGAATTCCCTATATTTTTTATGTAACATTTATGTAATCTAAAGCTTCTTTAAAATTTTTTTTAATTTTCAAAAAACATAGATATATAGACCAATGAAACAGAATTGAAAGTCTAGAAATGGACTCACATATATATGACCACTTGTTTTTCAATAAATCTATGTGCTCAGCACATATAATAAGGAAAGAATAGTGTCTTCAACATATGGTATTGGGAAAACTGGGTCTCCACATGCAAAATATGAAGGTGAACCTCTACCTCAAGCCATATACAAAAATTAATTAAAAATGGATCAAGGACCTACATATAGGAGCTACAGCTATAAAACTCTTAGAAGATAACATAGGGGCAAACCTTCGTGACCTGGGATTCTGTAAGAGATTCTTAGATATGACACCAAAAGAACAAGCAACAAAAGAAATAATAGATAAATTTGAACTCATCAAAATTAAAAACTTTTGTGTGTCAAAGGACATTATAAAGAAAATGCAAAGACAACCTACAAAATGCGAAAAATAGTTGCAAACCATATATCATATAAAGGATTAATATTTGGAATATATAAAGAACTTTTACAACACAACAACAAGAAGATAAAGAACTCAATTTAAAAATGGGCAAAGGACTTGAATAGACATTTCCAAAGAAGATATACAAGTGGACAAAAAGCATATGAAAAGACTTTCAGAATCGTTAGCCATTAGGGAAATGCAAATGAATCTACAATGAGATACTATTGCACACCCACAAGGATGGCTATTATTTTTTGAAAATGGAAAATAACAAGTATTAGAGAGGGTATGGAGAAGTTGGAAATATAGTGCATTGCTGGTGGGGATGTAAAATGGTATAGCCCTATGGAAAGCAATATGGTTGTTCCTCAAAAAGTTACATATAGAATTTCAACAGGACCTAGGAATTATACTTCTAGGTATATACCCAAAGAAAGTGAATATTTGTACAGCAATGTTTATAGCAGCACTATTCACAACAGTCAAAAAGTACACAACCGAAGTGTCCATCAACAAATGAATAGATAAAATGTGGTACATACACACAATGGAATATTATTTGGCCATAAGAATGAAAGAAGTTCTGAGACATACAGCAGCATGGAAGAATCCTGAAAACACTATACTCAGTGAAATGAGCGAGACACGTAAGGACAAAAATTGCATGATGTCATTTATAAGAGATGTCCAGAAATGGCAAATTCATATAGACAGGAAGCAAGTTAGAGGCTACCAGGGAATGGGAAGAGGGGAGCAGGGTGTTTGTTGGATATGGAGTATTTGTAAATAAAATTAAAATTGTTTTAAAAGACCCTTCTATAACCATGTGGGCCTAATTCTACACCTACATATAACATCATTTCAGCTGTTACTGCATAAAAACTACCCACAAAATTTAGTGGCCTAAAACAATAACCAATTTATTTTCTCAGAATTCTATGGATCAATATTTTGAGCAAGGCTCAGCTGGGTGGTTCTTCTGCTTTACTTGGTGTTGGGTGAGATCCTTCACTTGCTGCATTCAGCTGATGAGTGTTCCACGCTAAAGATACAAGTTTTCACTCACACGTGTGGTGCCCCAGTGCCCCTCTACATGCCTCTCGCTCTCCACATCACTAACATGAGCCTCTATGCAGCATTATGGTCTCAAGGAAACCAGATTTTTTTTTTTTTGAGGTACCGGGGTCCAGGGATTGAACCCGAGACCTCGCAAGTGGGAAGCTGGCGCTCAACCACTGAGCCACATTGGCTACCCCTGAGCTGATTTTTTTCATTTGTTTGCTTATTGTTTTTGTCTTTGTTTTTAGGAGGCACTGGGAACTGAACCCAGGACCTCCCATGTGAGAAGCAGGTGCTCAACTGCTTGAACCACATCCGCTCCCCAAGACTTTCTTACATGGCAATTGGCTCCCAAGAAGAAATATTGTTCTAAGAGGGGTGAAAGCAGGTACTGCCAATCTCTTAATACCCAGCCCCAGACAGCATCACTTCTTGCATATTCTGTTTAAAACAAATCCCCAGGCCAGCTCAGATTCACGGAGAGGGGTAATAGACATCATCTCTTGTTAAGAGAAGCAGCAGAGATTTTGCAGCCATCTCTAATCTACCACAGTTATGTTTGCTAAGGATGTAGTGCGATATGGTATCTCTTTTGATTCAACCGCATCATTAGTAGTTATATGCTGTAGTGATTTCGGTGGAATTATTCCAGGCTGGGTTTTGATCTCCTACTTCTAATAATGGCCTGTTCGTTCCTGTTTACAGATACTCTGAATGCAATTTTCTATTATTTTACTTTCTGAGTTCTAGGCTATGAAGATGGGAGGTAATTCATAAAGAAGAGCCAGGCCCAATGGGTAAGAAGACTACATGGAGGATGAAAAGGACGGAGGTGGTTGTCAAGCTCAAACCTATGTGTCTTGGCTTATGCAGCAGGCATTGCTGATAATTAAGATGATACCCAGATGCCCAATTATTCTTGAGATCCAAGTGGAATTTCCTTGAACCTCCAATTCCACAGTCTGAACAAATCTGTCATTCTCCCAAAGATTGCTGCTATCGCCCAGGAGACTTCCATCCTTTTGGCCCTCCTTGTATTCCTCTCTGCTCCTGCTGGTTCCGTTGTGATCCATGACAACCTGGGCATGAAATTCAACCCCTCCACAGGCTTACACACCTGCACACACACTCACACTCGCTGTCTTTCATTCGGGCACGCACACACACACATTCATCTACACTCTACAAGATTTCATAAAGGAGAAGGAAAAGAGCTTACATTTTTTAGAAAGCAGCCTTCAGTGAGAACTGTAAGCATCTCTTTCCTTAAAATATCCATTGGACCCCTCACTGATCACTCTGGAATTTCACTGTCCCCTCAGTCCATCTCAATCTCTCTCCATCTTCCTTACTCATTTCCTTCCTTCATCCTTTCTTTCACTTCAGTTTCCCCTTCTCTCATCTCTCTCCCCCTCCTTTCCAGGAGAGAAATAACACAATAGCTTTCTGTATCAGGAAGAGATGGGATTTCTCCCACTCTCGGGCCTTGGGACCAGCTGACGCCCAGGTCCCTGGTTGGCTTTGGGGAGGCGGACAGGACAGCCACGGCTTTCATCTAAACGAAACAGTGCTGCTCCAATAAAGAAACGCTAAAGAAAGCGGTTTCTAATCTGAAACACTGAAACAGACCGTCCAGGGAAGAGTAGATTTGAGGGAAGGGGGAAGCTCCCGTGTTCAGTTTCGGCCACTCTGAGTTTCGGGATGGAGGGCTGGCATTCAGAGGAGAGCTTTGAACATTAGAAGTATCTGGAGGTTGATAACACTGAATCCTAAGCACAGACCACGAACCTGCACAGGCTTGGGATCACTGCTGTGCCTTTCTCCTGACGTGGAGGTTACTGTGGGCCCAAACTGCAGATGCAGATAACTCAGTGCAGAAGTGGGTGGGCTCAAAACATTACCTTCTCATTTATTGTCTGGTGCGTCATGAGAAGACAAAGGCTTGAAGAAGAACCGCGGCAGCAGGACTTTCTTTCTCTATCACCAAGTTCAGAAGCCGGTCCTGTTTCTGTTTCAGAGGTCAGAGGCTGTCTTCTCTCACATAACCACATTCTCAGCCTCCACCCAACACCCTTAGGTGTCCGTGTAGCTCCCCAGAAAATGGCACTGACAGTGGCAGCCTTGGTGAATTGCCCTTTAGTGGACATCATAGTGCAGGGAGAAAATCCATCCTTCTCTTGGTGGTACGCTGCTTAGAGGACGATCTTAATCTTAAAATGTCAGACATCAGTAAGAAGGAGGGTTGAAATGGAGAGTAGGGTTCATCAAGTTTATTAGTCATTAGGGAGCAAGCTGGTAGCCCCTTAAAGAAAGCCCAAAGTTCATATTATACATAAAGCAACAGCGTCAAAGCAGATCCATCCAAACCTCCTTCAAGGTACACCGTACAACTCTTGGGGCCTCACTTGGGAAGAGGAAGGTCTGGAAAGGATTTGTCAGGCTCACTTTTATAGGGTCTGACAGCCAAAGGTAGTGTTCTCTTAAAATATCACGTCTCAGCTTCTCAGACCTGTGTCTTTTTGAAATGAGGAAGAATGTAGATAATTTAAAAGACTATTTAAACATCAGCACTCCTTGCTCATCAGGCCCCAAGATGCCGGTGGACTCCTGATCTTAAAACCAGTGAAGTAAGACCAAACCACAATGGTTTCTGAGTGTTGGCTCAAGAAAGCGCTGGTCATGCCATGTGTATCAGAACAGGTGACTGAGGACAGGTAGCAATGTTTACCTTATACTGGCTTTAGGGTTTCACTTGGAAAGAGTAGGAGCAGAGGCTACCACCAGCTCACCTTGTCTACTGTGTCATTAAAGCCCAAAGCTCAGGACTTTTCGAATCAGAGAGAGTTAGAGCTAGAGTCTGCTTTGCCATGGTCCCACCCCAGCATTTTACACCAAGGAAATCCATCCAGAGAAAAGCGACTGGCGACAGGTTCTGGCCTAGAACTCAAGCCCACCGGGGCCTCTCCATGTTCTTACCTGGGGTAGAAAGGTACAAAGGAAGGACCTTCTGCAGGATTTGAGCCTTCATCCTTCCGAATGGTATGGAATCAAGTGAATTTGGAAAAGCGTTTAATTTCCCACTCATCTTTCCGTTCTGGTCCCCCATGCAGCACATGGAGCCCATTTGGTGGGGGCTGGAGAGGTGAGACAAGAGCCATCCACAACGTGCGGCTCTGCACCGCCGCTATCGGGGCTGTCACTAATATCTTACTTAACGTACTGTCACAGAATTTTCCTTCAGTGTCACATCGGTCGCTACTGTAACACTCCATAAGAAATAATGCCATCTGTTAAAAAACACAAGGCAGGGAAGCGCAGCTGCTGTCATCACACAAAGATGGAATTAACCAACGCTAAGCAATTACTTCCCTTTTAAATTTCACAATTAAAATTTTAGTCTTGCTTTATTTGTATCACAAAAGTCACCACAACACGGTGCCTGTTGAAGTAACAACACGGCTCTCTTGATGAAAACATGTAGGAGGAGGAGTTTCGTTGGGGATAATGGTAATTGTTACTCTGTTCCTTCTTTTGTAAATATTTTAAAATTCCATTCGGTGGTGTTAATTATAGGTAGTAGTACTAAGAATAATAGATTTGCATATAGCGTTCACATTTAGGCTCTCCTAGTATTGAATTAAAGATTTTTTTAAAAAAAAGATCTCACAAAGTGAGGTTTATAGCTGCTGGAATGAGCATTATGTGCCAAATCCATATTTTTTCTTCTTCTTGGGAATAGGTTTTAATGGAGAAGGAAGGGACCCAGCTCCTAAGGAGACAGGTTTCTAATCTGAACAGAGATGAAATTCTGCCTCTCAGCTTTTATTCCATTCATTGGAAGGGAGCAGATTGCTGGCTAAATAACAGAAGGGTGGACCTATTCGGAGCTTAACTGCTGAGCTAACTTTTCAAAAAGCTGTGAGAGATTAACAATTGCCTTGGCCATGCTCCATTACAAAGGTGTCAGCAAGCTGGTGTTTCTCTCTTTGATGGATTTTTTTAAGCATGGGAATGATATACTGTTTTCTGGAGGCAGGGGAAGAGGCAAAACCTGTCTCAGCTGGTTTTCAGATGGGCAAAGTCCTCTTGCAGGGTAGAGAAAAACCAGTAACCAAAATAAAGGGTTAAATTCCCAACTTTCTCCAACTTCTGACCTCTTTAAAAATCACTCAGTGAGATTGCATGCCAGTCATGCCAGGAGTGTAGAAATACCTAAATATTTTTTACTTGATCCTCTTTGGAAAGGAGGCTTCAAACTGTTGACAGGTTCGTAGACAGAACGTTTCGTATACCAGTTCACAGACAACAGGGCTCTCAAACTACATGGTAAAAGTGCTTAGAATAAGTTCATTTGAAGCTCTGCAGTCAAGAGGTAAGCTGATATAGAAAAGCTACTTATTACACACTATAGAATTGCCATTTTATTTTATATAGCACATCTTATACTACCAGGTTTTTTGTTTTTGTTTTTGTTTTTGTTTTTTTTTTAGGTACCACGAGCTGGGGATTGAACCCAGGACCTCATATGTGGGAAGCAGGAGCTCAACCACTGAGCCACATTGCCCTGAGTTGGTTTTTCCATTTGTTTTGCTAGTTGTGTGGGAGGCGGGTGCTCAACCACTTGAGCCACATCCGCTACCAGGTCTTTTTAAACCCCATATAAAGCTTGTCTTCCAAAAGACTGAAAAGCCTTCAGGGCTGAGAGCATGCCTTATCTTTCTGGATGGCCCATAGGACTTAACATAGTACCAGCAGTAGGGCAGATTCCATTTTTATAGACTAGTAGCTTTAAACTTGAAAAACCAGGATGGGTCCATTTTCCTATTACATGTGTAAGCCACTAGGAATCTCAGTTGAAGTTGGGAAGGGAGGGTGGTTAACAAAATTCATCTCACAGACAAAACCTGGCTAAATTCATTACTCACATACATGGACTTTGCCTGGCTCCGTTGACTAAAACCTTGACAGATACAATCACGTCCGATGTTCCATGATACTAGGAAACTCTTTCCTAACAGATGCAAGACTTGAGGTCCTTGAATACAAAGGACGCTATTTAGAAAGAAATTGCAACCTGTAAATATAATTCCCAATCTAGGCTCTCAAAGTCTCAGGGTAGGAGAGACTACATCTCTGATTGCTAATTGAATCAAGCCCAACCAGCACTGCAGTGAAGCCCAACGAGACAGGGGAAGCCCCTGGACCACGCCTGTCTGCACTTGACACCACGGGGCATGGATCAGGATAGTCTTCAGTTCCGCAGCCGCTCTTTCTATTTGCAGTCTGATTTACAAAAGGAGGGCTGCTGCTGTGCTGGGCATTACACTGATCTTTTTAACTGATAATGTGCACCGTTTCGCAATAATAATGATCTCCTTGGTATCTTTTCCTGGACAGTGAGAGGCAAAGCCAATTTTCATTCCCTACGTTGAGCACCTGTATTATCTCTTCTTTTCTGAGCCAAATGAATGTACTCTGATGATGAAAGAACACAGTTAAGAAGCTAAAAAGGAAGGAAAGATTATTTTTGCCCATGCAATGTATAGGAAGGAATCTTATGGATCTCAGAGAGGATTACATATACACAATCTGTTCAAACCACCCAATTTCTCTTTTAAGTCCCCACTTGACCATCTCTCACTAGCTCTTTATTTTTTAAAAATCTCTCCCCTTTCCTATTCTCCTCTCGTTCTCTCAGGTCTCAGACTCACTATATATCTACACCAGTACTCAAGCTCTCACAGACATTTAGCATACTCATTTCACTTAACATAAGAACATTGCTCAAAGTAGCACAGGAAGGAGGGGGAAAAAACTCAAACTTTCCCCCTTGATCCAAAGCAAGAGTTAAAGAAAAGCTTCCAAGTATGAATGAAATAAAATTTTTTCCCATTTTAGAGTTTAGATTTCCTCTGCTATAACTGCTTTTCTCTAAAACTGGACAGCTTCCTGTAAGTTAACGAATAGAAAAGAATAAAGGTAAAAGTGGGAGGAAGAGATGCGGGACTTTGGTTTTAACTCCGCCTCTGTACCCAGGTGTGATATGAAGTCTAGCTGGAGACAGGGTTGGCTGGAGCACACGGGCACAGAGCAGATGGCCGTGCCGCGGTCAGGAGGCTTGGGATGGAGCAGCCCTTCAGTCTGCAGCTGGAATACACCGCACTGCCCGTTAAATGAGATGCTCATTTACTCAGAGAGATGCCGCAGACGTGGATGAGCTCTCACAGGTCATGCGGTTTTTCTTTCTTCAAGTTCCTGGGAAATTTCAAGCCTGGCGAACAGTACTCCCATTCCAAATCAGTTTCAAAACCAAATTGCGATATGTTTCACTTGGAAATGACAATTTCTCTATACGTCTTCATATTTATGTGGCTTCTTAGGTTAGACTTGAAAACCAACATGTCATCAGCATTTGTCCCACATTGTCATACTGACAGTAGTACAGCTTATCAGAAACTGGGCGAAGGTTTTCAAAAATTCAAATCTACAGTCATTGGGTCTGGCCACTTCTCAGTGTCTAGGAACCCCCCCCCCTCCACTTTATATCAATTTGGTTTATCCTAAAAATTGATTGAGTTTTATCCTGTGCACAAAATAATCATAACCGTATTTATGTCTTATTTTTATTTTTTTATTAAGTTATTCAGCCCCAGAAAACCTTCACCCAGGTAGGCCCATTTAGATTCCAGAAAGAACACAAAACAAGACAATAATTTAACTCATACATGATTCTGCCCAACTAATTTTCCTGTTTGTATAAGATGTGGGGAGCCTTGTAACTATAAGCGAAATCTTTACCCTAAAAAGAGAGTTTAAAAATGGAATATGGGTTGTGGAGAAATTCCAAATCTTCTGGTCACACCAATATGTTATTCATTTAACAGTATGCAAATGAGTTAACAAGAATGCATGCGGTGTTCCTGGGGTAAAAAAAATTTCCATTTCTGTCACTGCCTAGAAACCATCCTTAAGTGCCTCCTAAATATTCAAGCCTAGGGAAATAGGCAATAAAATGAATTAAGAGGAGCATCTACCAAGAAAGGGTGTGAAGGGGCTAGAGAGAAAGAAAGAAAAAGATGCTGAGAAGGAAGAAAAGGGAAAGGAGAAAGGGGTTTTTTTCTTTTAAATTTTCAAGTCCTAAAAAGACATTTAAATGTTAGTACTTAATTCAGTGTGACTATGGAATGGTAAAATTAGGAAGTGATGAATTGCAAGGATAAATGATTCGAGATGCCCTTGGTCCACAAGCGTCTTGTGCCTGGACACACTAAATCTGTCAGTCCCTCTCATGCTGTCGCTAACACCCAGAGACAATCCTGAAGAAACAGAGTCACGTGCATGTCTCATGGGGCTGCTAGAAAAATCACATTGTCTGTGTCTCCTGTGTCACCATTGTCTTCATAAAATCAAAAGTGAACGGAGGGAGGCATGAATGGGGTAATAGTTGCTTGGTGAGTATCCAGAGTTTGTACATTTTTGAAAAAAATTTAAAAAAAATTTTTTTCTTGAGGTACTGGGGCCAGGGTTTGAACCCAAGGACCTCATATGTGGGAAGCCAACACTCAGCCACTGAGCCACATTGGCTCCCCTGAGTTGGTTTTTTCATTTGTTTTGCTGGTTGTTTGTGTTGTTTTGTTTTTAGGAGGCACCCAGAACCAGACCCGGGACCTCCCATGTGGGAAGCAGGTGCTTAATTGCTTGAGCTACATCCCCTCCCTGGAAATTTTTAAATAATGTTAATTTTTAACTACCCTTTAAGCATCCAGATAATCAGGGCGTTAAGCTATAATCTGACTCCCAAGAGTTCATCCGAAGCACCTCTCATTCACTCTCTATTTCTGCAGTCGCTAAAACCAGGATATGTACAATAGCAACTAAAAGAGTCAAATATCGAGGAATAAATTTAACCAAGGTTGTAAAGGACTTGTACATGGAAAACTACAAAACACTGCTGAAAGAAATCAAGGAAAACCTAGATAAATGGAAGGACATTCTGTGATCATGGATTAGAAAGAAGACTAAATATTAAGATGTCAATTCTACCCAAAGAGATTTACAAGTTCAGCACAATCCCAATCAAAATTCCAACAGCCTTCCTTGTAGAAATGGAGGAGCCAATCATCAAATTTACATGGAAGAGTAAGGGTACCTGAATAGCCACAAACACCTT
>PVKH010021900.1:0-14222 GCA_004027955.1 Chaetophractus vellerosus
TTGAAATGTTTTTGACAAGTACAGTAGACGCGCGGGGAGCGCGTGCGTGCGCGCGCGCGCGCGGGGCGGGGTGGGGGGCCGGCCCCGCAAACTCCGGGCTGCGCAGCCGGCTTGGGGAGGGCGTCTCAACTTTTTAAAGTTCGCGTGGAACATCTGTTGAGACCTGAGCCAGTAACGTCTTTGTCAGTTGTTTGGGAGACCACATAGCAGGCAAGAAACTAGTTTTCCTGCTGCTTTTTCTCTGTTTAACAGAAAAAAAGATAAAACACAAAACCAAAAGGAGGCTGTGTGTTGGGGGGGCGGGGGACGTAACCAGTAACACACGGAAAGTTGTAGGAAGATCACCAGTGAACAACGATTTATGTATCTGGTGGAGCAGCCTTATTGGCAGCAGATTAGAAAATGCTTGCTTAACTGTAGGCTCACATGATCGGACTCTTTTTTTTTTTTTCCCTTCTCTAAAATAAGAGGAAAAAAGATTTGGCGAATTATGTACTTAGAGTATAATAATGGAAAACTCCTTGGCTGTGGTTTCTGGAAACTGCCTTCTAAATGGAACTGTAGAGATCAGCTCTTCATACTGTTGCTATAAAATGTGGGATTTACAGGGATGCAGCTAACAGTTGGAAGGCTGAAACACAAAGACAAATGCTGTAAGTGCACTGGACCCCAAGTTGACAATGCCATTTTTCTTAAAAAAAAAACATATTGCTGGCAGTATTTGTTTAAAACAAAAGAAAACATGGAGAATAGCGTGTTAGTTCCTTTGGGAAGCTCCTGACAAATAAGCAAATTAAAAAGAAAGAGAGCAGCATGTTGTCATAGCAACAGTGCAATTAAATTACTTTACTGTCAGCCATGATATAATTTTCCTGTTTGGAAGCTCAGGAGACATAAAACTTTCATTCTGAGCTAAAGTTGACTTCAGTGGCTGGGTAGCTGTTCTTATTTGTACTGCCCTGTGTGCAATCTTCCTGGTTATCAGAAAGCGGGGTTTTCTGATGGGATCTGGGGAAACTTTAGAGAGTCACGAGCCCTGCTTTGATTCCTCCATAAAGAACTTAGAAACAGTACCAGGCGGGGCGGTGTCATATTCCCAAACCTCAAGATACTAGCTCATTTTTTCTTTAAAATGTATCATGTACTGCTCAGGGGAGGCTCCTTATTTGACAGAAAGAAATATTCCCTGTGGATGAACCTGAGGCAGCAGAACCGCCCTGCCCCAGGCAGGCTTGTGAGCTCCACGGTAAGTTTTTTCTCCTTAGAGTTGGGTGAATCACAGCGGTTCAGGGGGCAGGTTTTCTCTGCCTACCTTTTGCTGCAGTTCACAGGTGTCTGTGGCTGCTGTTTGGTGCCCACATTTTGCTTTCTCGAATTCCATTCTAGAGCTTCCCCAGCTGCAGTGGCAGCTATTTTACATTTAGTGATACTGAACCTCTAGAGCCTTGGAATGAGCATGCCTTTACTTTTGATATGTTCTTTCTTTTTTCTAGGTAGGTTGTCTGATCTTCTTACTTAGGGGAAAAAAAACAAAAACAAACCAAAGCAATTTCTTAAACCAAGCACATTGCTTTGGTGCTACAAACCGAGAGTAGGAGACCTTTTTCATTATCTTTACTGCTCTTTGTATCTTATACCGAATGCTAGAGGGTTGAGCATGTTTGTATCTGCATGGGTCCTTCTGTTTGTGGACGCCCACCCCCCATTTTCTTCTCTCATCAGATATTATTTTACTCCTTGTTCTAGGTCATTGATAAAAATGGGGTTAGGGATGGGAGGGGGAGTTCTTGTAGCAATCTTTGTTGAATTTGCCTCCCTGTCTTGAAGCTGCCAGTTGCTCTCCTGACTTTTTTCACCAATTCTAATTTCAGTTAATGGCTTGTCTTCACATTCCCAATTATTTATGAGGCACCTGAAGTTACTGGCTTTCCCATTGTGGGAGTAGTGTCCCAGTAAAATTAAATGAACTTCTTCCAGTTCGAATCCATAGAACTCCTTGTCATCACTCTTTAGACTTACCAAATGTGGTTAAAGTTGCATGGTTTTTGGTCATATCTTTTGTGGGCAAAAAATTAAAATAAAGCACTACCCAATCATTTCTCTCTGTGGCCACAGTTTTAATTCCAAGGCAGTTGTGACTGTCTCCAAATGGAAACAGCTTAACTGAGTCTGAAACAACTGGTCTTAAACTTAACAGTTGGTTGTGTTTTTTTTCTTCCCAGAAAGATAAATGTATATAAACAATGAGTCCCATAACACAAAGTGACAGGGATTATGGGTTGTGCTTATTTTGTAGCATTTATGACAGAGCTTAAGAGGATATCCCATGTATATGTATTCACGTAGTATGGATGGGAAAACTGAGACACCCAGAAATAATGGATTTTCCCAGGGTCCCCGTGAGCATCTTCCTAGATGGAAGAAGAAAGCTTCGTGAGATTTCCCATTCCTTTTATGATGTATTTGTACCTTAAATGTGCTGTGGGCATTTTCAGTCTTGACCCATATAAGGGGCTTTGGCCACAGGGCTATATGAAATGGTATGGACTGATTTTTACTTACTAGTGCACCTGTCTGTGTGGTAGAGTTTTGGGAATCCTGAGGTGGGGGTCCAGTATGGGTGGGGGTCCATAGAGGTGGCAGGGGAAGGTATGGGAATTAGGAGGGCACAAGCTGCCTTTCTGTTTTGGGTTTTCCCAACTCATCTTTTCCTTTTTAATGTGTTTACCAGGAGCCTTCACGTAAATGGGTCCAGTCATGCCTCCCAGTAAGAAGCCAGAAAGCTCAGGAATTAGTGTTTCCAGTGGACTGAGCCAGTGTTACCGGGGCAGCGGCTTCTCCAAGGCCCTTCAGGAAGACGATGACCTCGACTTCTCTCTGCCTGACATCAGACTAGAAGAGGGGGCCATGGAAGATGAAGAGCTGACCAACCTGAACTGGCTGCACGAGAGTAAGAACTTGCTCAAGAGCTTCGGGGAGTCGGTCCTCAGGAGCGTCAGCCCCGTCCAGGACCTGGATGATGACACCCCCCCGTCCCCTGCCCACTCGGACATGCCCTACGATGCCAGGCAGAACCCCAACTGCAAACCCCCCTACTCCTTTAGCTGCCTCATATTTATGGCCATCGAGGACTCTCCAACGAAGCGCCTGCCCGTCAAGGATATCTACAACTGGATCTTGGAACATTTTCCGTATTTTGCAAATGCACCTACTGGGTGGAAAAACTCAGTGAGGCATAATTTGTCATTGAATAAGTGTTTTAAGAAAGTGGACAAAGAGAGGAGTCAGGTAAGTCTTCCGTGTCTGGAACACAAGGTTTTCGTTTTTTCCAATTAAAATTTTTTCTCCGTTAAAAAAAAAAATCTTTCAGGTGTATAAATTCACTTACATGGAAGTAGAAGTTGTAAATGGAAAAATATCCTGTTATTTACTTCATTTTTAATAATTGTAAAAAACTCCCCATAAGTATATCAAAGACTATTATTAGTATTTGTGTTGTGTTGAGGGTTTCCCCCTGTGTCTGTACGTAATCATAGCACAATGAATCGTTCGTAGACTTTAATTGGGTCACAGTTTCATTCTTCGATGTGAATATGTCACTTGGATTTTAGAGTCCAAGTAAACATCTGTATTTCAAGGGCAGCCACTAACCCTGAGGTTTCTATATATGTTTGAGGAAAATTGCCATCAAGGGCTAGAGAAAAATGGCATGTATTTTCTTTCTGAATATTAACTTGGAGAAAGGCATCCTCTCCAGTATTCTGGAATAAGTGGACAGTAATGGACGTTGGGTGGAGACTTGCGGGTACCTGTGTACTCCAAAAACAAAGTGATGAGTTTCCCACGTGACTTTCTTTAAACCAGGTATGCCACGTGTTTGGCAGCTTTGACGCTCCCTGGGTATGAAAAAGTAGCACAGGGTAAGGTTCCCATTAGGGACTGACTTAAAAAAAAAATTGGTAAGTGATACATTTTTGGCTTTAAAGCCTTAGCTTGAGTTTCTTGAGCTTTATGGTTGGCTAAGACAAGACGGTTTTAATAATTTGTTTTAAGCTCCTTTTAAGGAATATAAGGGTTACAATAGAAATAGAATTGGCTGTTTGAGGTGGAAAACATCATTGTGATCTGACTTTGAGTTCTGAAAAGTAGTGGAGTGGTAGTTAAAATAAATTGCCGGGAAATGTTTCCTCCACAGGTTTTCAAGGTACTGACTTTTCCAGCTTTGTTTCTCGTGTTAACAGCGCCGCCGCGAGTAGCTGCTTCTGCTCTTCACCCTTTCTGAAGGTCGGGTTTGGTCTCAGGACCACTGTTGTGTGGACTCAGCCGCTGTGCAGGGTTGGGGCCTTTAATTTCTTTCTGTCTAGAAACACATTTCTGCTTAAAGTGGAATCTGGCGCCTGAGAAAATTCTACTTATCTTTGGAGTGGGAGGGTCCGCGTGAGGAAGCTGCGGAGCCACTTTTCTCCTTGCTTGGACTGGACACGGTTGCAGGCGCTGTTCTCCGGGAGTGGGGGTGGGGTGTTGCCTGGGCAGGAAAGGTGTGGACGCCGAGCGGCTCTGCGTTCCATCGCCTGGGTCGGGCGGGCACCGGTGAATATTCATAACGAGTGCTCTGGCCCCTCCTCCCCCAGGTTCTCAGCTTCTAGCGGTGGCGACAGTCCAACCGCACCACTTCTCAGCGGGAGGAGGAGAGGAAGGTCCCTGATGGTGCAGTTCTGTGTTGTCACGCTGTCCGCTAACCTTCCTCCTCCGCCTCGCCAGGTATTTTGAGACCCACCTCCAGCTTGGCTCTCTGAGTGAATGAGGATCATTCTTGAACTTAGAGGAGGTTCCCTACTCACCTGTAAAGATCCCAGTCTGTGGTGTCAAAAGCTTCTGTATGGTGGGTTCTCGTGGCAAGAAGGGGAAAGTCTTAGGAAGCACTCCCCGAGTTAGAATGTAGAGGAGAGGGTCCTGTTCAGGTCCCCCAAAGCCCCGTGTCACTGGTAAAGCAATCAACAGGGCTTTCAGTTTGGTGTGAAACGATTCTGCAAGTTCCTACCTGCCTGTGTCTCTGTATTTGACATAGTGCCAGTGTACATAAAAGTACTTTAGCGAAGGACACTCTGAAATGTTAAACCAGACCAACTCCACGTGTGCAAAGGACTTGGGAGGATTGTTCGGCAGCCTTGGAATCACAAGGAGATGTTAAATGGTGTGTGTCAAAGCACATGGGGTGGGGTTGGGGGGCTCCATTTCCCCCCATCTCCCCCCCCCCCAATTCTGGGAATCATGCTTTCCAGACCTGGCGTTTATTGATCTGAATAAACACAGATATTGCCTGCTGAAAGGGAATGGTTTTAAGGACTCGAGACTGTGCACCTTCTGAAATGTTGAGGTTTGACTTCCTGGCCAGACTGACCTGTGTTGACACGTTTCTGATCAAATGTGGTCTGTTTTGTGGTTGGGAGTTTGTTCCCAGTGTTTGCGATGCCATGCAAACAAAGCAAGGAGTGTGAGTTTTCATCTTTCTCCTTTTCCCTGGCTTGCCTGCCAGTGTCAAGCCCAGGTCCTCCCAGAGCACTGCCCTGGTCCGTCCGCATGGGGTTTTCTACTGTGGCTTTCTGGGCAAAGGGGAAGGCATTCCCCCTGATGCTTTGCCCAGTGAAGCCCCTTGGCTGGGCAGGTGAACTCTTCCCAGGGGATTTTACCTGGTGGTGACTTCTGCATGGAGGTCCACCTCATTGTAGTCACTCAGTGCCCCCGAATGTGGGTGAGAAGTAAGTTGGATGAAGGGGAGAGTGGAGGCTGAAGGGAGCCTTGCAGGATGTATGTCCTGAGTTACCCATTGCAGTTTTAAATTTCCCTTTAAAAGTGAAGGACATACTTAAGCTTGACATAGCAGTGAGAATGTGGGATTCTATGTGCTTCTTATCCTTGTGTCATCAGGATGTCGGAGAGGGAATGGCCTAGATTGTGTCAGAATCACCTGCAGTACGTGAGCGGTGACCACTTCGAGATCCTCTCCCTGGAGATTCTGATTCAGTAGGTCTAAGGTGGACTGGGGAAAGTTGGTAGTGCTAATAAGCTGTTTCTAAAGTGCAGCCGGGTTTGAAAACCCCAGGACAAGATGACCTTGTGGGTCCTTTCCAATGCGGAGATTTCATCATGAGCATGATCTCACGAGTGAGTAGAGAGAGGAGACATGATTTGGCTTCCCCTTTATCTTTTAAAGAACTTCAAAAGATAGAGTTTTAATTTTGTTTTTTTAATCATGAAAAATTTCAGACATACCCAAAAGTAGAGAGAATAGTAAAAATGACTATATATGCCCATCACTCCTGTATCAGCCACATTTAGAGTCACTAGTTAACGAGGTTTTGCTATATTTCTTTCGTTTTTTTTTTTGTTGCTGCTGCTTATGTATTTTGACACATATCCTAGCTCTTATGTCATTTTATCCCAGCAAATTTCAGTGTGCATGAGTAAAAATAATAATTTCTTAGTCACAATGCCAGTTGTCACCCATAAGAAAATCAGCAATTTTTGTGTCACCTGATACCAGTTTGATATTCAAATATCCCTGATTGTTTACAAAATGTCCTTTTGAGTTGCTTTGTTGGAATTAGGATCCAATGCATTTTGCATTTGGTTGTTAGGTTTCTTATGACTCTTTTAATCCCTAATGGTCCTATCTTTGTCCCCCCTTTCCATGCCCTTCCTTGTTGAAGAGACTCATCGAGTGGGCTGTAGAAAGCCCCACACTCTGTTAGTCTCCTCTGGTTTCATTTAGCTTGTTCCTCCATCCCCTTGCATTTCCTGCCAGTTAAATGGAAGTTAGCACTCAAGGCTCGTTCACATTCTGGTACAGCTTTTTGTTTTCTATCTTTCTTTTTTTAATTTAAATGTATCCCTGTATAGGTTTCCTTTTTTTTTTTTTTTAAGTTTTATTCAGATACCACACAATCCATCCAAAGTGCACAGCCAGTGGCTCCCAGTACCATCACAGAGTTGTGTATCATCACCACAATCAATTTTAGAACATTTTCATTGCTCCAAAAAGAAAACCCCCCTACCCCATATACCCCTCTATTATTGACAGTAAGCACTGGTATAGAACCTTTGTTATAACTGATGAAAGAATATTACAGTATTACTGTTAACTATAGTCTATAGTGTTTGCAGCAGTACCTCCTAGGTGGTGCTGTGTCCTTCCTGCTGCAGTACATCAGGAGGTACCGGAGGCCCGGTGGACCCTCTGCTGGAGATGCTGAGATCGAGCTGTATTTCACATGGGCTCAGCCTGCTCCTTCCTCTGAAAGTTCCCCATTGGCCTTTCATCTTAGGGTTTCACCTATTGATGATCTTTGCCCAAGTCAATGAAGATAGAGTTTTAACATCTGGGATTAAGTTTATACACCCTAAACAGATTTCAGGACTATATAAGATTAGTGTGTACTAACCTCTCTGCATATGTGTAAATGAGAAGTTAAGTACAGTTTTGTTTTTTTTTCTGATCCACTTATAATGGTTTAGGTATGTATGTTTCTATTTCTTTGCATTTTCTGTGCTTCCTCTCTTGCCACTAACAAAAAACATTGTTGTCATAAGAGGGTTTATAAGTGAAACACTGTACAAAAGTATGTTTATTATATGCAGGGGCTTGGGTGCTTCAAGTACAATTTTAGCTTATGAATGTAGACAACCTGTCTTGGTAGAAAGAGGCCTGGATTGCAAGCCAAGTCACCTGGTTCTAGTTTTGATGCCTGCAGAACGCTCTGTCTGTGGGGCCTGTTTTCTCATATATGGTAACAGAAGTTTGTAGTTGTTCACGGCTTCTTACCCTGGGTGTCTTCGGGTATAGGGGCTCTGTGGTCCGTCTGAATTTATTGTAGCATTGTCATGTGACTATGTATGCTTTCTGCATTTTCCTAGGGAGATGATCCTAAGATTTTGTTTGTTTAGTTTTAAAATAGGCTCTCAAAGGGTGCTCTGACCCAGGAAAGACGAAAAACCACTAGTGTTCTGTAATAACTGTGGCCACGTGTGCAACACTTACTTTGTGTTTTCCTTGTGTAGCATCAGGTCAGTCTTGTTATTTTCTTTCTTAAATAAGGAATTAAACTAGGAGTTAAGCTTAGCATGGTTAAATAACTTGCTGGAGGTCACACAGCTAGGAAGAGGCAGGACAGGGATTCACCTTCTTCCCTTCAATTCTTAAGGTGTGTTACCTTGGTGCTTGATTTCACCTTTCAGAATAGAGATGTTTATAGATACCTCTATGTGCTTCCTCTAAACAGTCTATGAACACGGGTTATAGGGGCGTAAAATGACCCAAATGAACCCAGAATTTGCTCTGGGGGCGCAGGATAGAGAAAGATATATGTGGAGAATATTCCGCGATGTTGAGATGGGGCCACGTTCTCTGTCAGTGAACGTCAAGTTCTCGTGTTTGCTGTCCTCTCAGCTTCCTGTTTCCAGGCTCCGTCCCAGGCCGCCTGCCTCCCAGAGCCCTCCATGGGACCCCACCCGGGTTCAGATCCCCTTCCCCCTGCGTGGACGCTGCTTATACAAGTTCTTCGCTGCCACCTGGATGTTCACTTTTCCCTCCTGGGGACTGAGATGCTTTTTCAAAGGCAGTTTGCAAAACGAGGCAGCCCCTCTTAGGCGGCAGCTACCCCCCACCCCGTAGGCGCAGTTTACCTGTAATTTTCTTTTCTTGGTGTAAACACAGAATCGAGCATTTTCCTTTTATGTGACGTGTGATATCAGTTAGCCTGCCTGTTTAATTGAAGGTCATTTTAGGAGGTAGGGACAACTTTTTCCCCCCCCATAATTAATGGCCCTTGAAAGACTGCTAATCTGATGCTACTGGGCAAGTTCCTAAAAATCATGGCAGTGTCAGGTGGGTGGGACATGCAAAAATGTGATGAGGTGTGTGAAAGGCCCTTCTGTGGTCCCTCGCCCAGCACCCGAGCCTCCACTGCGAGGGAGGGAGGGCCTCTCTCTCACCAGTGCCACTGCTGTGTGGGCCATTTCTGTCTTCTGCCACAGATGATGTCATCTCAGAAGGTTGAGACTTTTCCAGGGTTTCTGAGGGGCCTGAAGCAAATATACCCCCATGTCACAGGCCATGGAATAGGAAGCTTTTCCTACTTGGGTCCTTCTTGGTCCCAGGAAGTCTAGATGGCCCTTGGCCATGCTCCCCTTGCTCCTTCCTGCTTCCTCCAGGCATTGGGTGCCTTGGCTGGGGTGGGGGTGTTGGGGTCCTCCTTTCCTGCCGTGGCCAACTGCTTCTTGTTTGCTCTTTCATTCATTCAACAAACTTTTAAAAGTGCCTGCTGTGGTCAGTACCTACTCTACTAAGCACTAAGGGAATTTGAAATGGGCTCCATTGTGGCTATAACCTATATATGAGGCATTGGCAGGGCAGTGAGCCTCACCCACAGAGTCTCCCAGCCAGCAGAGCTCCAGCAGCAGCCCTGGCTTCAGGACTCTCTCTCCCTCCTATTCATCTGTTTCCTGTTTCTCACATCATTGCACCCCTGTCTCAAGGATACACTACTTCCCCAGCCTTGGCAGTGACGCCCAAAGAAGATGCAGTTGCCCTTGACATGCATCTGTGAAAGGCTGCTGGGACACTTGGTTGCGTCTGGACCTGAGGGCCCTACTGGTGTCTTTGTCCATTATCCCCTCACCCCTCCCCTGCCCCCACCACTTTGCATTAACTGTTTGGAAAATGTCATGCCCTTCCATAGGGCGTTGTGGCACCCGGCTGGTCCAGGAGGCCCTTCATTGATAAGCTGCCTGCATAGCCAACCTGCAAGAAGTCGTTTTCCGAACCTCCCCTGTTGGGCTGATGAGTCTCTGGGATTTTCCTTTGAAATCACTTTAGCTGCGGGATAATTCTCTGTAGTAAATAATATAGGAGGTTGGCACACTGACCTATTTGAAAGTCTTGGGCTTTGGTTCTTTCACAAATAGTGATGGGTTGTTTGGATTAATCTATACTCTCTCAGAGCCCTTGGTCTTCCTAATGCCCTTAAGCTTTGGTAAGATGATGGGAGGTTTTAGATTTTATAGACAAGGCTCCCGACTTCCCAAGGGATTCTTATTGCACCTGAAACACAAGCTGGGCATATAATTTAAAAGACTAATGTAATGTTTGCTTTGATGCCACTTGTGGTCCCCTTAAGGTGTTTTCTTCCTGCTCCCCACCCCTTCACTTTCAACTTCTTCGCAGCATTTCTCAATGAATGTAGCATCTGACTAGCCCTGTAAGGATTTGACCTTCGGCCACATCTGCTTTGTCACTGGCCAGAAGTTTTCAGACATTAGGGATTTGTTCAAGTTGTTCATGTGGAATACCTCCCATGGCAGTTTGAGATTATTTATGAATTCCAAAAAGAGAGATTATGTTTGTAAAGTGGTCTTTTCCTCTGGGTGTGATTAACCCTTTGATTCTATTAGGTTCACCTGACACATCTGATTCAATCACGTTAAGATTAGGGCTTTGATTCAACCACGTCACTAGAGTGCAACTCAGCTTTGAGTCCCTGCCCACCTTGGTAGGCTATATAAATGGACGCTCAATCATGAGCACACAGAAGTAGATACACAGAGAAGATACACAGGGGATCCTGAGGCCCCAGGAAGAGAGGTGAGCCTGATAGTCTACAGCTGACCTTGTGAAGAGAACAGAGCAGCTCAGGCCAGAAAGAAATGAGCCAGGGAGAGAGTCGAGCCTTATGTTAGCCTACAGCTGAGAGTAGAAGAAGCTGGGACCATGGAGCCTTAAGAGGAAGAAGGAAGGCTGAACTCTCTGACATCACCCGCCATCTTGCTTCAACACGTGGCCGATGACTTTAGGTGAGCAACTACCTCTCATGGTACCTTGAGTTGGACTCTTTAGGGCCTTGTGACTGTAAGCTTCTACCCCCAAATAATTACCCTTTCTAAAAGCCAACAGAGCCCTGGTGCTTTGCATCAGCACCCCTTTGGCTGACTGATACACCTCCATAGTAGTAGACCATCAGCATCTAGTTTCCTACAATTTGGGGGACTTTGAAGGCCCTCTGTTTATTAGTCATTCACTAGCATTATTTAGCAATGTTGAAGGTGAAAAATTTCTAAGTGAGATTTGGTTCTTGCCTTTCAAGAACTTATATTCCAAGAAAATAGGATGAACATGATAAAAAAAAAAAAAAAAGAATAAACCCCCATAAGTTCAGGAAGAGTGCCTGATCAATAAGTGCTTGGGTCCCTGATCAAAAGTTAGTCAGGGAGGCTTCCTTTCCCTAAAGAGGGGCATTTGGAGCTGATTATAATATTGTGATGGGCAAGCTTTGAATTGTCCTCATGGGGGGAACATTAGATAATTGTTACCAAAGTGTTCTTTTGGTATAAGAATGAGCCTGAGCCCTCCAAGGATGGATTAGTTAGGATGAGGCTTGACTATTTATTATAGAAAATCCAAATACCAGTGATTTACATTTCTAGCTAGAAATACATTTCTCCATACCATAAAGAAATCTGGAGGAATTGGACAGAGACTCACTTTCCACTTGGCCTTCTGCTCTCCTAGTCCTTTGCTGGTTTCCATTCTCAAGGTCTTCTCATCGTCCAGATGGCACCAGCCAGCAGGCTTGAGGAAGCTGTAAAGGTTTGGGTAGGTGAGGGAAGGATGAAAAGGAGTCCCTGCTGATTTAGCCATTTTAAGGGGCTCTGCCAGAAACCCCACATTCTCCTCTCATCTCATGGGTTAGAATCTAGTTACACGACCTCTCCAGGCTGTAGTGAAGACTGGGAAATGTCGTCCTTTAGCTGGGCCCATTGCCACCCCAAATGAAATGTCGGTCCTGTTACTAAGCAAGCACAGATTCCTCTGCCACAGAAGTCTAGATGGTGAGGGGATGAACGTCACTGGACCCACAGGATATGATGGGACAGTATCACGGAGAGAGGTGGGTGGGTGAAGAGGTTATAGAAATAAGAACGGGGAGTTGGTGGGGAACCAGGATGCTGAGGGAATATTTTAAAAATTGCTCTAATAACTTAAGCAGACATGCAGATCTATTTTTTAAACATTCCGGTTAACCAAGGTTTTACCTCAAGATATTCGGTTAAATTGCTTTTAATATCTTCAAAAGCAACATCTTGATAGAGGTGAAGATGTGGCATGTGGTCTATGCCAAGTAGATAAGCAAAAAAGCAAGGACATATATGGGTGAAGATAGAGAGTAGCAACAGTTGTTCTCTTAATAATAAGGGGATGGTTTGCTATGTAAGATTACAGGCAGTTCCAAGAACAGAATGAAGTCTTTGATTTTTCTTTTTTCTTGTTTGAGTACCTTTGCTTGTGAACTCAGTGGGAGACCAGTAAATACAGGCAGAAAGACTGCTGCTTCTCAGGTGGAAAGGCTCTCCAATTGCCCTTCTTTCTCTCCCTTTGGTCCCGGCAGGGTGGGTGGGATTCCCCCTGGGCCCCGGGGGTCGAACTTAGTGTTTCCTTCCATTTATTGGAGCTCTGTGAAGTGCCTCATAGAAGACTGACTGTCCTGCTCTAGGGACGGAAGCCATAAGGGATTTTACCAATGTCATCAGGCAGAGCATGCTCCGCTAGCTGGACGTTTTTCCAGACTTTGTAGAAGAAAAAGACCGAATCCTGTGCGTGCCGACTCTGATCATGGCTGGGGGTGGGGGGTGGGGGAATACGGAGCCTCCCAGGAGTCAGAATATGGGCAGCCTGGCACGGAGTCACACCAAGTATTCCCGGAACACTTCCTTCCGGAGTCTTCCATGGAGGCAGTCAAGTGAGAGCCCAAGAGCTTTTCCTGGCTGTGGAATCCTGAGTTTCCAAATGGAAATTCGGCCTTGCACTTACAAAGGCAAAAGAATGCCTTCCGTCATTTTAGAAGCACTTTCAAACATGGTTCATTCGTGACACAAGTATTTGACATGTGTCAAGTGCATTCTGGAAGCTGGGGATACAGTGTTGGCCTGTGGCAAGTCCCCCGTGTGTCCTGCTGGACTGTCCGTGGGGGAGGCAAGGGCTGCAGGTTAAACATTTGGTCCATACTTGAGTGTGCGAAGAAGTTCAGGGTGATACACACAATGAAGAAAATAAAAGAGGGATGGGGAGGAGGGTGGAAGGCTTCCAGAGGGCCTCACTGGCAAGAGAGAGGAGGCTTTGCAAAGGCCTGAGGCAGCGGGTAGAGCAAGGACAAAGGCCTTAAGATGGCAAAGGCTCGAAATGCCCAAGGGACACGAGGGAGGCCGGCAGGATGTGTGTTAGAGGGGGGAGCGGGCGATGTTTAAAGGGGCTTGTGAGATCATGGGAATGGCGCTGGCTTCGCCCTGGGTGGGGGATTGCCAGTGCAGCCGTGCGGGCAGATTTGGGTTGGGAGATGGGGGTGGGGGCTAGAGCACATTCAAGATGGGCCATGTTAAATGTGAGATAGTATTTGGACATCTAAACGGAGTTATTAGGACGTTTGATACGTGAATTTCAAACTCAGTAGAGAAGTCGGGGTAGGGGTATAAATCCAGGACATGTTAGTGGTGGTCGAAATTAAAGAGGATTTCTGGATGAACCCTCAGTCAGAGAGGGGATGAACTCAAACCCCTGTTTCAATTTCTATAGGAAATTATATTTCCATTTATGTTTGACTAGGGAATTCATTTTGGGGTATATTCAGTGTGGTAGATAGAAACAAAAGAGGCTTCCGTTTAGAAGGGAGAAACTCCCAGACTTATTTCGACATAACTTATCTGTAGTTATTGTAGTTAGTGCGTGTAACTGTAGCAAGTCTTTGCTCTTTGTAATGGGATGAAACTTCTGAGTGAGCTCAGTGGCAGTCGGCTCTCTGATACGACGGGAGTAACGCTCTCCTTAAACATCCCAGTTAGCAAAGCCCCCTCACCCATGACTTCTGTGAGTTCCCTGCCATCTGGTCCCTGGCTGGAGAGAGGAATTTTTCTTGTATACGTGTCTCCATAGCAACGAGTTTGCAGTTGATATGGAAAGTAAGCAGTTGCCTTAGCAACAGAGTTACTGATGTGGTGGTTCCTCTGCCTTCAGAGAATGGATAAGCTGACCAAACTCGTTTAGATGCCTTGTGTACAGTGCTGTAATGACGGCTGCACGTTCTGGCTCTGTGAGTGTGAAAATCAGTTCTTCTCTAAAAGAGATTGCATCCCCCCCCCTGTTTGAGAAGAATGAGCTTACGGCAGTAATAAATCAG
>PVKH010021901.1:0-14223 GCA_004027955.1 Chaetophractus vellerosus
ACAGTGGGGGGGGAGGGGAGATATGTAATAAAATAAATAAATCTTTAAAAAAATATATTTGATATTTAGTCATTATAATTGGGTTTCTTTCCAGATTTCCTCCTCAGATTTCACATTAGCAGTGTATAGAAACACTACTGATTTTTGCATATTAATCTTGTATCCTACCACTCTGCTGAACTCATCTACAATTTCTAGCAGATTTCTTGTGGAATTTTCAGAATTTTCTGGATATAGGATCATATCATCAGCAAATGGTGAAAGTTTTACTTCTTCCTTTCCTATTTGGATGCCTTTTATTTCTTTGTCTAGCCTAAATGCTCTAGCTAGAACTTTTAGCACAATATTGAATAACAATGGTAACAGTGGGCATGTTTGTCTTTTTCATGATCTCAGGAAAGTTTTCAGTCTTTCACCATTGAGTACAATGCTAGCTGTAGGTTTTTCATAAAACCTCCAAGCTGTTTGCATGTCACAATGGAAATGTATTCATTTTCATCAATTATAGTTATTAAATTGTTTCTTATGATTTATTTCTTAAAAATTAGATCTTTAGCAGTGTATAATTTTAATTTACAAATATTTACATTTAAATATGTATAAATCTTTTGCTTTAAATCCACTGTATCAAGAGACCTGGAAACTGTCTGTGCTTTACATTATTGAAGCATTTTAAAGGCCCTCATAATGTTTTAAAAATATTCTTTCTCTGCATGCAGGTATAAGTTTTCTTTAATTGTTGCATGTATAATATTTATATTCTGAAATATACCAATATATGCCCATTAGCATTTTTTCATTTTTTTTTATTGTCTGGTTTATTTATCAATAACTTATAAAGGGATATTTAATTCTTCCACTGTGAATTTTTATATTTCTACATGTTATACATGTATATGATAATGATATTAAATTTTTCTATCAGTCAGGGTTTTACAAGGGAGGGCAGTGTCAAATTCTGTAAAGGTTATAATAAGAGATTAATTTCAATAGATGTGGAAAGATGTAAAAAAAAAAGGCACAAGGAATGTGCAGTACCTTGGTACTAACAAGAGTACAAGTCCAACATCTGTTAGGTAGAATATAGAAGGTACCTTGGTGGTATAAAGAAGGGTGGAAATGGGTGATGTGATAGGAAAAAATATTTAAAATGAAATAATAATATAAGAAAGACTTTGTGTAGACCATGAGAATTATTTGCTCTAAATTAAGGGCTAAAAAATTAATTCAACTCCATTCTCTTTAGTTTATACTGATGCTCTTCTTATGCCCATAGCAGGGGAAAAAAAGATGGAACAATATAAACAAAAGAAAAAAATGAGTATGCATTACCATATCTCCCTAATGATAACCATTACCTTATATTAGTTGATAACAAGTAAAACAAAATTTTATCTTGTAACAAAAACAATGTACATGGCTTAGAGGTTTCAAATGACTGTAACTACATATTTAGAAACTTCTCCAATAGCTCCATAATAAAGTCCACAATTTTATATAGATTAGGAAAATCTTGATGTTCTTCAGATACTCATCATATTGATCAAACAGGATGACAAAGAATATTCAAAATATATTAAGTATTTCACAATGGAAAAAATCAGCAAATAGTCTTTGAGGAGCTTCTTCTAGGATATTGTTGTGATGGAAAAATAATGTTCATATTATATCATCAGTGTTATTACCTAAGTGTTCCTGAAACCCTGCTATCATAAACCTGGAGAGATAAATAAAAGAAGAAAAAGTCTTAGTCTTTATGTCTATTATAAGAGCATGGTCTTTATTTCTGCAGGATTAACTACACATGCATTTGCTGCTGTACAGCATCTATGGAAGTTTTACCCTCAGGGCCCCTCCTCTGCCTTTTATTTCAAAGTGCTCCAATGAATGTTTTCCTACAGGAATATTGTAGATTGAAAACTCATGGAAGAATCAGAGGCCTTCCATATATATTTACTGCTTTCATAGCACACTCAAGAAAAATAAAATGACCCAGTCTGAAGGACCACTTAGGCATTCAAAAGAAAAGTAAAATGTGATAGTAATGAGTTTTATGGTTACTATGTATAAATCTTTATGTATGGACAGCATGTGTGTGTGTGTGTGTGTGTGTGTGTGTGTGTGTATGAATGTGTTTTGAGGAAGGTTTTGGGGGTTGGATTGAAGGAAAGCTGTGGGGTGGGGGTGTGGGAGGGCAGGTGCTGTGGTTGTTCTGTCTCTGGGATCCCCAGGCCTGGAGTAGTGCCTGTGAACCATCGGCTGGCTCAACCCACCCCCACCCCAGCCGGTCCCTAGCAGGCTTCCCTCAAGCCAGATGTGACCTGGTCCAGTGGAGCCTGAGCTAGAAGTGGGTCCATCCCGGATGGCTGGCCAGAAGAACATGACATCGTGGAGATGGTTTCACTCAAATAACAGTGGCATGGAGGCAGAAAACCTACATTGCCAAGAGGAGTTGATGACAGATTTTGGCAAGGCCCAGTTAAAGTAACCACAGAGACTTTACACTTTACATAAGAAGAAAGGGAGCTGTCACACACATCAAGATTCAGAACACTGTTGATTAATATGATCTGTATGGGGGGGAGAAGTTTGTCATTTCAGCTGAGTTGGTCCAGGATTATATGGACCATCATGGACATTTAAAGAGAAGAATGGAGATGTTGAAATCAAATATCCTGTGAACTGTGCAGATCTTACCTCTGAGAGGTGGTTTCATGGACACATTTCTGGGATAGAAGCAGAGAAATTATTGAGAAAGGAAAGCATGGTAACTTTCTTGTATGAGAGAGCTGAGCCACACTGGAAATCTTACTCTCTTGGTTTGCACTGCTGGTGACAAAGAGGAGAACAATGATGGCAAGTCTAAAGTGACCCACTTTATGATTCACTGTCAAGATATGAAACACAATGTTGGTGGAGGAGAATGGTTCACTTCTTTAACAGGTCTGGTGGAGCACTACAAGATGAATCCCATGGTAGAAACATTGGGCATGTAAATACAGCTCAAGCAGCCCCTTAATACAACTCATATCAATGCTGTTGAAATAAAAAGCCAGGTTCAAGAACTAAGCTAATTAGCTAAGACCACAGATAAAGTCAAACAAGGCTTTTGTGAAGAATTTGAGACATTACAACATGAGTGCAAGCTTCTCTACAGCCAAAAAGAGGGCCAGAATCAAGAAAATAAACACAAAAGTGGACATAAAAACATTCTGCCCTTTGATCATACCAGGGTCATCCTTTAGAATGATGATCCCATTGAGCCTGTTTCAGATCATATCAATGCAAATATTATATTGACTTAACTTGAAACCAAGTACAGCAATTCAAAGCCCAAAATGAGTTACATTGCCATACAAACAAGGATGTCTGCCAAGCATGGTGGATGACTTCTGGTGGATGTATTCCAGGAGAACTCATGAGTGATTGTCATGACAATAAAAGAAGTGGAAAGAGGAAAGAATAAATGTGTCAACTACTGGTCTGACATATATGCTCTAAATGAATGGGTCATGTGCATTAGGAACATCAAAGAAAGTGTGCTCATGACTATATGTTAAGAGAGCTTAACTTTCCAAAGGTTGGACAAGGGATTACAGAGAGAATCATTTGGCAATACAATTTTTGGACTGGGCTGGATGGAGTGCCCATTGACACTTCTGGGGGCATGCTGGACTTCTTGGAGGTAGTGCACCATTAGCAGGTGAGAACTGTGGGCTCTGCCTGTGGTGTTCACTGCAGGGCTGGAATTGGCTGGACAGGAACATTCATTGTGATTGATATCCTTATTGACATCATCAGAGAGAAAGGTGTTGATTGTGACATGAACATTCCCAAAACCATTCAGATGGTGCCAGAGGCCAGGATGGTCCAAATAGAAGCACAGTATTGGCTGTCCAGCATTATACAAAAATACTACAGCAAAGGATTGAAGAAGAGCAGAAAAACAAGAAGAAAGGGCATAAATATACAAATATTAAATATTCCTTAGTGGACCAGAGAAGTGGAGATGAGATTCCTCACCCTCGTTGTACCCCAACATCATCCTGTGCAGAAATGAGAGAAGATAATGCTAGAGGCTATGAAAATATGGGGCTGATTCAGCAGCAGAAAAGTTTAATATGTGAAAACCCACCAGAACTTGAGCACAGAAATTGATATGGACTTTCACTCTGTCCCTCAAAAGATCAAAAAAAGATGCAAAAAATTTTATGTGAAGAATGAATTTGAATTTGGAAAGTTTGAGTTGCAGTTGACTATCTTTTGATAAGTGAAATTTGAAACCATTTAAAGGCCACTGTGTGCTAACTCAACAATACCTGATTTCTAGTTACTCATTTTCTCAGATAAGAAGAAATCATCTCTACAATGTAGACAATGTTATATTTTATAGAATTTTGTTTTAAATTGAGAGAGCATTTACATTTTCCCTCCATATTTTGCAGGTTATGGTGACTCAAATTCCAGTTATCAACATTTGTTTTTATTTTAGTTTTTCCTTTTTATAAACTTAACAATTTAAAGATTTTTTTCTTTTTGTAGAGGATGATAGGGTACTTGCAAGAAGAGAAATGATTTGGGAAAATTAAGTAACAACATCTAAAGAAGTGGGAATTTTATTTAACTATCACTTATCTAGAAGTGGATAATTCATTTTCTTGGCCTCTTTTTTTTAACTAAATGAAAAATTAAACTAGTGCCCCAAAACTGTCAGAAGTTAACATTGTAAATATCATGAAAATGTATGAATTAGGGTGAAAGGGTTTTTTGTTTACTTTTTTTTTTAGCCAGTATGTAGTTGTCATTTGGCATTTTGGCTGAGAATGTTGTGGTGGGAAAACATTTTTCACATTTTCTTTGCAATGCAGTAATTGCCTTTTATTTATAAAAAAGGTATCTATGAATGACCAGTACTTTGGTTATAAGTTGTTGCTGGCAAACCACCCCAAAACTTAGTGGCTTAAAATAACATCTCTTTCTTTTGATGGAGACACCGGGATGTCAAGGCTTGTCTCTCTCTCTGCATGTGGTCCTTAACATCTCTCCTTATACACATGGCCTATCCAGCATGGTAGCTGGACATCTTACATGGCAGTTCAGAGCTCTCAAGACCATGAAAGCAGAAGTTGCCAGGCCTTTTCAGGACTTGAGCCCAGAACTGTCACAAAATCATTTTTACTACATTCTAATGATGAAAAAAAAATCACTGGCCAAGTTTAAGTACAAGTTCCATACCACCATGTCATGAGGCACAGGTCATTGAGAACCAACATTGGAACAGCAGCCACAACCAGTGCCATGGAAGCAATTGTTGTTATCAAAAGTAGAAGCTGCTACTTTGGGCTTGGGAAGCTCAAGCTGTTTACGCTGGTGTAAGCCAGATGTCAAACTGATAAATAGAGGACTTTTAAGACACTTACTGAACAAGTTCTGCCAGCTCTGGGAATATTTTCTGCCCCTTCACTTGGGAAAACTTGTCTCATAAGGATGCATGTGTTAGGGGACAGAATATTTCATATTTGATGTCTCCATTTGTATGAGACCCAGCAACAGTGCAGAGGCCCAACCTGTGCCATGCCTCACTGATGAAGTGTAATCAAAACCCTAAAGTTACCTAATCAAAGACCTCTTTGCTGAATTTAATACAATCAAATACCTAGTGCCCTCAGAAATCAATTAGTTCAAAAACATTTTCTCTTTTTGGGATTCACCTAATTGAAATGGTCACAGTGTATTTTGGTACTTTGTTCATTTTGTCTATGTAGTTTAGTTTGTTGGCAGACAGTTTTTCGTAAAATTCTCTTAGGATTTCTTTTAATTCTGTGGGTCAGCAATAATGTTCTCACCATTTCTGATTTTAGAAATTTGTATTCTCTCTCTTTTTTTCTTTATCAGCTTAGCTAAGGGTTTTTCAATTTTGTTGATCTTCTTAAAGAAGAACCAACTTTTATTATTATTGATCCTCTCTATTGTCTTTTTTTTTGGATGGGGTCCAAACTTCATTATTTATGCTCTGATCTTTGTTATTTCTTTCCTTCAGATTGATTTGGGATTAGTTTGCTATTCTTTTTCTAATTCCTCTGGGTGTGTAGTAGGTTTTTGTTGTTAGCTCTTTCTTTTTGTTAATGTAGTTGTTTAGAGCTATAAATTTTCCTCACAGTACTGCCTTTATAGCATCACAAAAGTTTTGAAATGTTGTCTTCTCATTTTCATTCATCTTTATATACTTCCTGATTTCTCTTGAAAAATTTTCTTTGACCCACTGATGTTTAAGAATGTGTTGCTTAATCTCCATACCTTTGCATATATCCAGACCTCTGCCTATTATTGATTTCCAGCTTGATTCCATTATGATCAGAGAATGTACTTTGTGTAATTTAAATATTTTTAAATTTATTGATACCAGTTTTGTGACCCAACATATGGTCTTTCCTGGAGAATGATCCATAAGAACTTGAGAAGAATGCATATCCTGTTCTTTTGTGGTGCAGTGTTCTGCATATGTTAGTTCTAATTTATTTATCAAATTTTCAAATTCTCTATTTCCTTATTGATCTTTTGTCTAGATGCTTTATCTGTGGATGTGAGTGGTGTATTGAATTCTCCAACTATTTCTGTAGAGATGTTTATTTCTACCTTCAGTTTTGCCAGCATTTCCCTCATGTATTTGGGGGTACCCTGGTTAGGTTCATATACATTTATGATTGTTATTTCTTCTTGGTGGATTATCCCTTTTAATAATATATAATGCCTTTGTGTCTTATTTGAAGTTTATTTTGTCTGATATTAGTATAGTTACCCTAGCTTTTTGTTGGTTAACGTATGTGTGAAATATCCTTTTACAGCATTTAACTTTCAATCTATTAGTATCCTTGTGTCTAGGTGAGTCTCTTGTAGACAGCAAATCAATAGTTCATAATTTTCTATCCATTCCACCAGTCTGTGTCTTTTGATTGGGGAGTTTAGAAGATTAATATTTAATGTTATAACTGTAAAGGCAGTACTTACTTCACCCATTTTTTTCTCTTGGGTCTTATCAAGTTATATCTTATTTGCACCTTTATTTTCACACTTTTAATTTATTTTACTGATAAACTTCATTTCTAGACTCTCTTCTAAGCCTATCTCAAGTCTTTTCTTTTCATGCTGCAACATTCCCCTTAGTTTTTCTTGTAAGGCTAGTCTCTTTGTGATGAATTATCTCAGTTTCTGTTTATCTGTGAATATTCTAAACTCACCCTCATTTTTGAAGGATAATTTTGTCAGATAAAAAATTCTTGACTTGCAGTTTTTCTTTCTCTATCCTAGATATATTACACTACACCACTGTCTTCTTGCCTCCATTGTTTCTGATGAGAAGTCAGCACTTAAATTCATTGGAAATCCCTTCTATATGATTAATTGCTTTTCTCTGATTGGAGTATGATGGGCTCCTTGGACATTGACATGGATATCTATGTCCTTAAAAGAGTTGGAGAATTTTCTACCTTTATTTATTAAAATAGTTCTGCCCATTTTCCCTTCTCTTCTCCTTCTGTGACACCAATGACATATGTTTATGCACCTAATATTCTTATTCAGTTCCCAGTGAATTTGTACATTTTCCATGTTTTTTTCTATCTGTTCTTTTTTTTTTAAAGATTTATTTATTTTATTACATATCTCCCCTTCCCCCTGCTGCGGCGATACGCTGAGAGTGGTCACTGTGCAGGCACGGCTTTCCCGGCTTGTGGGCGGTCTCTGCGTCCATTTACGGCCAGCTTTCAGTTCGTGGGTGGCTGGCTGCGCTCCATCCGCGGGTGACCTGCCCTGCCCATGGTGGCTCTTGCCCTGTTTGTGGCAGCTTCTTGACCTGCCCACGGCGGCTCCGGCCCACCCATGGCAGCTTGCCATTCTCAAGGCAGTCTGCCCGCTAGGAGATGGCCCCGGGAATTGAATCCAGGGCCTTCCATGTGGTATGCCGGTGCCCTATCCACTTGGGTATCTAGCCGGCCCCTCTATCTGTTCTTTTGTGTGTTAAATTTCAGATAACCACTCTTCTAGCTCACGGATCCTTTCTTCTGCCTCTTCACATCTTTGTGTCCATCCAGTGTATTTTTTTAAAGATTTGTTTATTTATTTGTTTGTTTGCTTGTTTATTTATTTATTTATTTATTTATTATCTATCCCCCCCTTTCTGCTTGTTCTTGCTGTGTTCATTTTTGTGTTCTTCTGTGTCTGCTTGTCTTCCCCTGCTGCAGGGACATGCTAAGTCAGCTCATCATGCAGTGGCTTGCCCTGCCTGTGGCAGCTTGCTTTGCCCGCAGTGGCTTGACTTCTCAAGGTGGTCTGCCCAATCAAGGAGGCCCCAGGATCCAAACCCAGGCCCTCCCATGTGGTAAACTGAAGCCCTACCAATTGAGCTACAGCTGGTTCCCCATCCAGTGTATTTTAATTTCATTAATGAGGCTTTCATTCCTATAAGATCTGTTAATTTTCTTTGCATGCTTTAAAATGCTTCTTTAAACCCACCCAGTGTCTTCTTAATATCCTTAATCTCTTTAGCTATCTCATTGAATTTATAAAGAAAATTTATTTGAAAATCTATGATTAGTTCTCTCAATTCCTGTATGTCTTCTGGAGGCAATTTTTTTCCCTCTGACTGGGCTATTTCTTCTTGTTTCTTAATATGACTTGTTTATTTGCTATTTTCTCAGCATCTGATTTTCTTGTTTTCTTTATTCTGGTCTCACTTTCTTCCTTTAGCCTAGGGCTTTCTTGTTGATAGGATTTTTGCTTAAGCATCTCTTTGGCACTTGGTTCAACTTATTTTGGAAATTTATCCTAGCTCATTTTTAACAAATCAGTTTTTTTCAGTTCCTTATTCATCTGATTCTTGCCCCATATGTGGCATGCTTTTCCAGATGTTAACTGAAGACTTTAGGTAATGCTGCTCTTAGATTCTCTGCCAGCTTAGTCTTTATTGGTGTCATAGTTGAGAATGAAGCTGCTAGCTGCACCAGGATGAAACTGCTGCAGACATCTCAGACACTGTGCACTGAGATCTCTAATCAACTGTCACAATCAGTGCTGGGCTTGTTGCCCCTTTTCTTGGGGAAGTGATGCACTTTGGCAAGCTGTTGCCTGCCTTTCAGAGAGAACACTGTGGCAGAGCTCTCCAGGATGGGATTTCAATATTCTTTTGGATATTCTGTGAGTTTCCACCCACTGTGACAATGCCTCATGAACATCTGAACATTTTATATACCTTGTATGTATGCTCAGGTGAACTTCTTTCTATGCATCCCTCATCACTGACCACCCACACCAATGATCCTCCCCCACCCCTCTGAGAGTCAACACTTCTTCAAAAATGAAGCCATTAAAATAGTCAAATACCATTAATAGGAAAATGAAATAATAATGATAAGTTTAAATATAAGAAATAAATACATAAAATTTGAAAAAAAATTAAAAATAAAATTAAAAGTTTGGGATATTAAAAATAAAGAAAAATATTATTTTTTTTTACATTTTGCCTTTCACCTCTATAATATCTGATGTCTTGTCTGTATTTGGCAGCCATATAGCTGATAGGAGCCTAATATCCAACATAGAAATCTTACACCTCAAAAAGAAAAAGAAAAAGGAAAAGAACCATTTCAAAAAAGGGCAAGTGACCTGAAAAGACATTTCTCTGAGGAAGAAATACAAATGCCTAAAAAGCACATGAAAAGATGTTCAACATTACTAGCAATTAGGGAAAAGAAAATCAAAACTACAATGAGATACCATCTTATATCCATTAGACTGGTATCTATTTAAAAAGACTATAAGAGTTGGAGAGGATGTGGAAGAATGGGAACACTCATCCACTGCTGGTGGGAATGTAGAATGGTCCAAACTTTCTGAAGGACAGTTTTGTGGTTCCTCAAAAAACTAACTGCCATATGATCCTGCAATTTCACTGCTGGGTATATACGCTGAAGATTTGAAAGCAAAGACATGAACAGATATATGCACACCAATGTTCATAGTGGCATTGTTCACTATTGCCAAAAGGTGGAACCAACCCAGGTGCCCATCCACATGAATGGATAAACAAAATGTGGTACATACATACAATGGAATATTACTCAGCTGTAAGAATGAATAGAGTGCTAACACATGGGATAACATGGGTGAATCTTGAGGACCTAATGTTGAGTGAAGCAAGCCAGGCATTGAAGGATGAACAGTACCTGATCTCACTGATATGAGTTAAGACTATTGAGCAGACTCAGTGACCTATTTTCTGGAAGATAGATTTACAGGAAATAGAAAGGGAGAAGAAAGTTGTTAGCTAATACCCATACAGACATAGTCTATGGTAAGGTGAAAGTGTTTAGTTGGATATTGAAGGGATATGACAGGAGGGTAGTGACATTGGGTTGGGTGGTGCAGGTTTGAACAGGTGGGTAGATTGGGAAGGGTGGGTTGGGAGGTCCAGGGAACTGGCATAAAGTTGGAAGAGGGACCAGATGAATACTGGGCATTTGTGCATATGTGGTTGAAAGTACAAATTTGGGAATGCTCTTATGGCAATATGACAAGGAAGGGGTTACTGCTTTAAGGTGTTTGATGTGGGGGCATTCAGGACATGGCACACCTAGAGCAGGCTCATCGGGAGTGTGTGAGTGATCATTTTGTCATAATGTGTTGTATCAGTGAGTAGAGACCCACATTGTGAGAAGGAAGGTGTTAGATTCCCATCCTCTGGGAGACCACTTTGTTCATCAACAGAAAAGCAGGAGTCTCTTGAGAGCATGGGCAGTTCCTAATATGGGAGAACAAACCAGTTTGTCAAGACCACAGTGTGGTTGCATTTGGCTATGAATCTTGTCATACAAGGAGTGAAACCAGGGATTCACGATGGACCCTGAGGGGAGGAGGAGGGAGGAATAGAATAGATACAACAGGGGATATTTAGCAGGCAATGGAAGTATTCACATTATTTTGCAATTTGGACACAGGCCATCTTAAATATCATCAAAATTTATAAAAGTGTATTGTCTAAACCATAATGTTAACCATTGACCATGTTTAGTACCTATGATTCACTATTTGTATATGAATTTTAACAAAATTACCATCCACATATAAAAAGGTGTTAATATGGGAAGGAGGAAAAGGGAAGGATGTTGGGTAGTTGAGACTTTCCTGTATTCTGTATGTGACTTACCTGTGACCTAAAATTTCTTTGAAAATGAAATGAAAAACAGTAAGACAATGAGGAGTAAATGGAAGAAAATGCCACTGTACATCAAATGATTTTTTAAAATTTTTTTATATATCTCTATATATTTTTAGGATTCATTGATTACATAAATCTTACACAGAAATTCCAAGTGTACCCATATGCCACCCCCCACACCTCCCACAACCTCCCACATACACATCCCTCATCAGTGTGGCATAATGCCTGTGATAGATATACACATTTTGGGGCTTTGCCATCAAGCATAGATCACAGTTCAGTCTGTAGACGACCCTCTCTCCCACACAGTTCTGCATGATACATGATGACACAAAATGGCCTACAACCACCATTGCAACATCACCCACGACAATTCCCAAGTCCCAAAAACCCTGCATTAAAATTGCCCTTCTCTCTCCCTGTCCCCAAAGTGTCTAGTGACCCTGGCTACACATAATTTTGCAATTTCTTCCATTGCATATATCACAAGTCTATAGCAGTACACCAACAAGTCCATTCTAGTACATAGTTCTTCCCCCAATCCCGTGGAGTCTAGGATGGTGATGTCCCCTCCACCACCAAGTGAGAGGGGGCTAATATCCTGTGGATACAATGTAAGAGATTATCCTGCCTGCAGCTGCAGGCTCTCTACATTCCCCAGCATAGCCATCATCCATCATCAACTCCCAACTAGGTGTCTTGGGTGAGACCATTGAGTTGTAGAGTAGTAGTTGCAGGTCCACAGAGTCTCCGGACCTGTTGGCACATGGACAGCCTGTAGTCTCCAGTCTATGGAAGTACACCTAAAGCTCTGGCATCAAATATAGGTTTAAATAGAAGAGACAGATGGACCATATGCTGTGAAGACATATTTTGGTCAGACTCTGTCACTCTCAGGAGCAAGGATTCCAAATTAGGGCCCACTAGTAAGGCACCAAACTCTGGGGCTATCTGCCCTGATATAGGACCTGGATATCTCCAAAGCCCTCAGGAGGCCCTCTGTTTGGGGTGATATCCATATTGGAAGGCTAGGAGGTCATACTGGGATCTGCATAAGTGTTACCTCTGGGTTGAACTCCCAACTCACTTTGAAGTCTCTTAGCCCTATGAACTCATTTGTCTTTACCATTTCCCCCTTTTATTCAAAGTCTTTTTTCAGTCATACTGCCCATTGGCATTTGTTAGTAATCCCTCCTTGCCAGGAAGGCTCATCCCCGGGAGTCATGTCCCACACTGGGAGGAAGGTAATGCACTCATATTCTGTGTTTGGCTTAGAGAGAGGCCACATTTGAGAAACAAGGAAGTTCTCCAGAGGCAACTCTTAGACACCCCTTAACACAAGGCTATTTCAATTTCAACAGCAATGACTCATAAGGTTAGTTGTCCCATCCAGTGGGACAGTCAACAGGGGCCTCTGAGCCTGTGGGAAAAAGAATGGTATGGGACAAGGAGACATGAAGAATGGCAGCAAGACAGGAGGTCTGATCAAGCTGCAAAAGTTTATTGGTGAGGTACAAGTATTTACGCTCAAAGAGAGGAGGGAGTGGTTAGCAGGGGAGGGTGGCTTGTTAGTTATCTATTGGTAGCTGCTGTTGCTGGGGAAGGGGATAGATTAGCTAACTGGCAATTCCAGTTCTTTGAGAAATCGGTGGAACATGACTCAGGCTGTTTATTATTAACTTGGGGAGGCCATGCTGCTGACAACGAGTACTGTGTGTTTCCTTAATTGTCCCCAACATCTCTTCCTTTTGTTTTTCAAAAAGGATGGAGGGAGAATGCTGATTAGGCACCCTCTGGCATTAACTGGCTGGGGGAAGCAGAGGCCTCATTCCCCTAGTTGTTTGTGGCTCAGTTTTTTGGGGAGAGGATTTTTGCTGAGCTGACCTCTATGCTAATGAGACATGCTTCTCAAGGAGCTCAAGAATGGCCTCTGGTTGTTTTAGGCCCTCCTTTGCAGTGCTTTGCCTTGCAACCAGCGGTACCAATTTAGTAGCATATACTTGAGTTATATGTGTTCCCGTAGGAGGGGACATTTTTACCCTTTAGGGTGGGCAGTACTCAGGCATTCCAAATCTACACCTTGGTCAGCGAGGTGCAGCTGGTGATAATGGACTTGAATGGGCCTGCTCAAGGCTGTGTCAATTTGTTGTTTAACAAATGCCACATGTCTATTGAAAAGACATGGTCCTAGCAATAGGAGTATTATTAAGCCAAGCTAGGGTCCAAGGAAGGGAAGGATGTATGGCAGAGCCCCACTAAGGCTCTCCAAAAGGGGTTATGGAATAATTCTTTATGCCTTCATTCGGGGTCTTCTTGGAGGTTTTTAATCTTGTCTCGGACGACTCCCGATTTGTCGGCGTAAAAGCAGCATACCCATAAATTCAGGTGTAGTTTATTCATTGTTTTCATCTGTAAGAGAAGGTGAAGACATTCTCTCAGAGATATTTGTTTCCCTGGAGAGATTATTAGTGTCTATTGTGGGTGTATTAGAGGCGAGCTCCTATAATGGAGGGTTAACATGTCTAATTAGTCTTTCCAGGAGCCAGCGAGGGCCTTCCATCTGTTGATCATAAATGCAAGCAGAACCTCACCCCCCAAATAATGACAGGATTTGGTCCATTCCATTTTGATGTTAAGGGGTCATGCCACATAACAATGGCTTGTTGCATTTGGGTTTTAGGATGCCAATGTCTGTCAGCAGCAGACATTCAGTTATTATCTAGGTTTAAGAAATTGAGAGCAAAAAGTGCATGGTGTAGAAGGTCTCTGGGTCATTGTTTTGAGAGGCCAAGGTTACTTTCAGCTAAGTGGTACAGGGCATTTTTTAGGGTGCGATGTGCCCGTTCCACTATTCCCTGACCTTGGGGGTTGTAAGGTATTCCAGTGATATGTTTAATATTAAGTTGTTGGCAGAAGGTTTGAAAGTTTTTTCCAGTATATCCAGGCCCATTATCAGTTTTAAGGATTTTGGGCTGTCCCAAAATGGTAAAACAATGTAGTAAATGTGA
>PVKH010021902.1:0-14220 GCA_004027955.1 Chaetophractus vellerosus
TTCTTACTCTTAAAATTCTAAGATTCTGAATCTGCCCATACTTGAAAACTAGTTAAGGGGCCGGCCATATAGCCCAGTGGATAGGGCGCCGGTATACCACATGGGAGGCCCTAGGTCAGTTCCCGGGGACCTCTCCTAGTGGGCAGGCCTGCCGTGGGCAGGGCAAAAAGCTGCCACGGACAGGGCAAAGCCGCCACGGGCAGGGCAGGTCGCCCGCAAACGGAGCGCAGCCAGCCACCTGCAAACTGAAGCGTAGCCCTGGCCGTGAATGGAAGCAGAAGCCGCCCACAAGCGGAGCAAAGCCGCCTACGCGGTGACCAGTCTCGGCATATCGCCGCAACAGGGGGAGACAAAGTGGACAAGAGATGAACACAAGAATGGACACACAGCAAGAGCAAGCAGAAGGGGGGCGGAATGTAATAAATTAAAAAAAAAAAATCTTTAAAAAAAAAAGAAAAGAAAACTAGTTAAGTTAATTGAGGGTTTTTGTGGTTGTTTTGCCACTGTAATGGAGGTTTTTATTTAAGTTTTATAGAAAACCACACAATATCAGGGATTTGCTTCAAAATAATCCAGTGTGTGGGTGTGTGGGTGGTAGGGATAAAAAGGTGGCACTATAGAAGAAATAAGATTGGCCACGGGCTGGTAATTGCTGGAAGTTAGGTGAGGTATACTAACTTCATTATACTATTATTCTCTCTAATTTCATTATGCTTGAAAATTCTCATTAAAAAAAGTTTTCTAAAATTACATTAAAGTAACAATTAAAAGGGAAAAAAAAATGTTTTGCACCCCTGAGAGACAATACACAAGGAGTCTTATATAAAAAGCTTCAATGGGTCATCAACTCTGCAAAACTATAATATAAATAAGAGTATTGTACCATATATATTTTTTGAAGGGAATGTGAAAACAAAGAAATTATCTGAAGTTGCCGACAATAGTTATGCTGTATTTGCCACATTGCCCTAATAAGTCTAGGCCTGAAAAATAGTGAAAACACTCTGGAATCAGACAACATGCATTTTAGGCTGGGCTAGATCTGACACTTGCTAACGTGGGTGATGATACTGAGCAATGACTTAACATCTCTGAAACAGTATCCATTTCTATGGAAAGGAGGAGAATAATTCACATAGGATTGTGAGGTTTAAGTAAGAAAAATCATGTAAAATGCTTAGTACCTAAGCATATTTTAAGTACTCCTTTAATGATAATTTTTTCATTGTGGTGGGACAATAAAAATAAACTATTAAGAGTATAAGTGCTGGAGCTGGAATGCATGGGTTCCATTCTACTTACTAGGTATGACTTTAGGTTGGTTATGCAACCTCTCCCAATCTCTCTCTCTGAGCCAGCAATCCCATTTACATGGTATTCCATTCCAATCAAATACTGTCATAATCAAGTCACAGGATAATATAATATTGTTTTGGAGGCTAAATCTAAGAAATCTTTGGTTTTCTCTGTATCTCTTAACAAATGAATTCCCAATACAGTTGGATTATTTTAAAAACATTTAATTAATGACAATGTAGTCATTAGAACTGGTATAAGGTTTTGAGGAAAAGTATAAAGTTAGAGAATGGAAAATTGAAAATTACCCTTTAAAATTAAACCATGAGTTAGAAATGGTCTATTTCACTCCTCTTACCCCAAATACGGATTCTTGCACACTATACACCAGCACAAGTATTATCTTCAATGATCCATCATCCCTAAGAACATTTGCTCATAATGGTAAGATCAATTTTCTTAAACTTGTGCCAGAAAAACAGAAAGACCTACATTTCCTTTTGGTAATAACTACTTTAAAGAAAAAATGCTACCTATAATAATATGTGAAACTTTACAGTTGGGAGTCTTGTAAAGCCAAGCTTCAAAACTTACAGTATGCACTTGTGGTGGTCGGTGATGCACTGTGAGCTGAGGTCCTGTTGATCCCAGAGTTAGTCCATTATTAACAACATATGTAGTTGTTTGAGGCACTCGAACTGTGACACCTACACAAAAGAGAATGAAGGAACAAAATCCAAATGCTATTCTAAATTTGGTAAACACCCGTGAACACTTAAGTCAGTGAGGCAAAGTCTTCAACCAGGAAGTCTATGCTTAGCCAAATTATCACTGAAACATGAGGATAAAGAAATTTTCAGATTTGCAAGCACCAAAAAAAAAAAAAAAATCTACCTTCCATGCACCCTTTTTCTCAAGTAGCCATTGAAGGATGGTTACCACCAATATAGAGAGAAGGTAAGAAACAAGAAACAGGAGTTCCAGCACAGGAGAGACATAAATGGAATCTCCAAACAGAAGAACAATAAGCAAAAATCCTAGACCACGACTGTGCACCAAATGTAGGGGGCTATCAGGCCAGACTGGAGCAATGTGACTCAAAAGCAAATAAACTGAGGCTGTCTTCATAAAGATCCCTGCTGTACCATCTTTTTAACCAAGACAGAAAGCTTGAGTAAGTCATTCTTGCCTTGTGTTAATGAGGTTCATCTCCTTCCTTTCCCTCCATGCCCTGATGATCAACTTAGGATATTCATTTAACCCCATATTAATGTACTGATTTAACATACATCACAGCAACAGAAGCTCAAAATTCAGAACCACCTACTGCCCTGACCATAATTCTAATTCCTTCCAGGTATGTAGTACTTGGCCCATGCTATAGTTCTACCAGGTGCCTGAACTACAGTGTGCCCTGTTTCCCAGAAATCATTTATGACTCTGTCAACTGACTTCCTCAGAGAAGGCTCTTGCAAACCTCTTCAAAAAGTTGAAGCCAGACTATGACTGACTCTGCTCAGTTTATTTTCCTCTGGAAGCCATCAATAATGGCATTACAGTTTCTATAAACAGCTAGATTTATCCTTGCTATAAGTTTTGCAAAATGAAGTAATATATATTTTTAGTGATACCTACATAGGTGGTAAAACCATAAACAAAAGTAGCATGAGTAATATCAAAGAAAGAATGGTGCTTACCTCTCATGGAAAGAGTGCAATTAAGGAAGGGCACACAGGTGGCTTGTAGTATACTGATAAAATTCTATTTCTTTACTTGGTATTTGTAGGTGGTTCATTTCATTTTTTAAAACTTTGCATATATCTTTAATATAGACTTCTGTTTGTATTATATACTTTACTATTAAAGAAAACAAATTATATGGAAACCACAAGTTTTCTTTAACATTTTTCTTATTTCTCAGTCACCTTCCATACCACCTACCTTTGGAAGCTATTCTTTACCATTATTTCTATCATCCCAGCTAAATCACAACTGAACAGTCTTACTTTAATTAGGGGATGTCTCTAATAGAGTAGATTATGAACAAACATACTTTCAAGTTAACAAATAGGGTACTGTGATAGTACAAGGCCATAAATAAAGTTAAACTGAAGATAACACATGGAGTACCTATCATGTAGTATAAATATCCAATGTTCTCTGGTTAGCTCTTCTAAGGGAAGAAAAAATAGTAATATTTTTATTTGGTATTATAACTTTTTTTGTTGAATTTAATGTCAATATAAGCCACTCTAACCAAATGTTGAAGAGAACTACATACAACGTGTCATATACAAGAAAAGAGTCTTACTATTTTGGGGATTGACCTGCCGAACAGCAGGAGCCTGCATAACAGTTCCTCGCAGGGGAGCCTGAGCTGGTGGTGCTGGAAGAGTTGTATAAACCACTTGGTGGTTTGCAGGAGCTCTTGGTACAGGGAGTCTTGTGGTAACCTGAGTTGCTGGACGATGTGTTACATTCACGGTGGTTGGAGCTATTGAGAGGCAGAAAAATGTATTATTAAAAATACGTTAAATTCTATGTTACACAAACAGTAATAAATGGTAAATATCTTTGCATAAAACCTAATCAACTATAATAAAGAAACAGAGAAAACAGTCTCCCTTTGTAATCTTGCCAGGTAAGAATGATATGGCCAACCAAAATTAATAATATTACAATCCAAGCTTCAGAAGAGCACCCCAACCACATGCAATGAATGCTCTCTCCACCTTCAGTGAAAAGATAAAGGGTCTAGACTCTTTAATAAGAGTATGATCCTCTAAGAGTGATTTGAAGACTGTTTTGTCCCTCTTCAATATTTAAGTATTCTTAGCAGGGTAGAATTATGGACCAAGGAGTATAAATGCTAAAAAATAACTTTGTATTCCCACAGTTTAAGGAACTAGTTGGCTACTGTAATTCACATTTACTTCAGGTAAACTAACCAATGTCTTAATGTTAGATGTCCATTCTTGCTCCCTCCTCTAGCCTGGCATTCCTAATCTATGTTCCAGAGAGCATTAATGCCTTGAATGATGTTAAAGAGATATTTATCAAAAAATTTTCTCAATGTTTACTAGCAGCACAGAAGCACAATAATGATGATTATTAAGAGTTAACGCTTTCTTCTTTATAACTATCTGGATTAGAATATTTTATAAATAATCATGCACAAACTATATAATGAACACTAATAATAATAATCTACTTTCATATGGAAAAATGGGTTCTATAATCAAACTGAGTGAAATATTGGATATAGCCAAGGTAAAAACGGTTTTCTTTACTGAAGACTTTTCAGTATTTACAGATCATAGATTTCACTATGAATCTTTAGAAAGGGGAAGAGAGTATGAGGAAAGAACACATTTCTTCATCCCTTTATTCCCCATTCTATTATATATACTGTACAAGGGCTTATATAATGACATTTCTTTCTAAAATATCTAAATTAGATTATTGTCATATAACTTTGTATAAATGGGAAGACACACAGATAACAGCTCCCAAGGTTGAATTTAGTAATAACTACCTATATAGACAGAATTTAAATATGAGTCCTAACGTAAGACTACACAAGAAACGAAGTCTTATATATAAAACCACATTCTTTTGCCTGGCAATGCCAATGACATGAAATGTAATTTAACTGAATAGAAATCCTAAGTATCTGCAATTCTGAAATCCAACCACTCTACACAATAACTACAAAATTATCAAATACTCCCACAACAATAATTTTCTAATTCAAAGATAATTATTAAATGCTTGGTAAATCACTATAGAAAATACCCTTATTCCTACAAGTTATTCTGATACTCAGGAAATATTTCCCTAGATAAAATCCCCTGATCTACAGTAGCAAAAAGGTAGAAACAACCTAAATGTCCATCAGTGGACAAATGGATAAACAAAATGTGATATAGCCATAAAATAGAATATTATTTAGCCATAAAAAGGAATGAAGTACTGATACATACTACACAATGGATGAACCTTGAAAATATGCTAAGCAAAAGAAGCCAGCCACAAAAGACCACATACTTAATCAATCCATTCAAAGTGAAAGTCATGAATAGGGAAATCTATACACAGAAAGTAGATTATTGGTTGCTTAGCACTGGGGAGGGGGGAAATAGAGGGATGATAGCTAAAAGGTACCTGGTTTCTTTTTGAAAAGAGGAAAATGTTCTAAAATTGACTGTGGTGATGGCTGCACATATCTGTGAATATATCAAAAGCCAGTGAACTGAACACCAAATGGGTCAACTGTATGATACATGAGCTGTATCTCAATGAAGCTATTTTAAAATCCAATGTGAATTCAATGTTTCCTTACTGAGAAGAGTGCTTATGGAAGTACTCTGTAGATAAAATCTTCAAGCAATCGACTTTTTTTTTTTTTTTCAAGACAAAATGTCTTGATTGGCTTCCAAACCGTTTAGGAAATATAGGCTACATCTTTAAAATATCTGATTTATAACTTGCTGACAGGTAGGCAAGTAAAATATTAGTTTATACCAGCTGACGGAAGTATTAGGCCTAACTATTTGAAGTTAGGACTTACATAAAAATCCTTATTTGATCAGACAATTGAAATTCTTGGTTATAACTCAGAACTTATTTAAAGACATACACTGTCTTCAAAATAATACTGAGAATTACTCTTAATTTTCTGTTTAACCTCTCTACTCAATTCCACAGTCATGTTTTTCTGTAGGCAAAACTAAAGTTTCAGCTCAATGGGTCAGCAAATTCACCTGTAGGTAGTAAGTGTATGGTTGTCTGAGATGGCCCACTCGTTGGCACCCCAGATAGCTGAAGAGGTGGTGCTGGCTGTATGGGTTGCAATGGTCGAGACACAGGCTGAGAAGAACTCATGGTTGACACAGGAGTGTGATTTAGTTTTTTAGGATCTGTTAATTAAGAGTGAGAAATTAGGAGTATTGAAAAGTAAATCAGAAATAAAAGATTTTTACTTTGAGTGAATTTTACTTTTTCTTGCTTGCCAATGGATATCATATTCACCTCTAAGACAACGAATTCTGTTATAATTATTTTATAGAATAATTTATAAAATAATTTTATTGAATAATATATTTAAAATATTTTGTATATCTGCCTATTTGAAAACCAAGCCATGAACTTTTAAAATCATTCATTGTTGGTCATATCATGGATTCCAATGCATGCTTACTGAAATTCAGTTTCATGATTTTGCTTCTTTCTTATGAAAGAATCCTACTTCTGGATTCAATACAATATCATGTTAACTAGAATAATTCCATTGCCTACAAATGAATATATATATATGGACATTCTACTGGACAAATATCTGTATCTTTATAAATTGGTGAGTTTTTCCTTTGGTGATGTTTGATTCCAATTACGCCACTGGTGTTTAGGTTCTTTAACCCGATAACACAAATGATTACTTATTCTTGCTATTCATTCTTTAAAATAAAATAAAATATACAAAGAATGTCTAGTCTAGGGAAAAAAAGGTTTCTAGCAGCCTAAGAGATACATGTGTGTGTCTCAGATAAAGTCCTTAAAAATAGGAAAAAACCACAATATGGTATAATAATGAAGGGTGCAAGTCAAAAGCCCTATTACCTAAAATGATACCCAATGATAATCTTATATTTATGAAATCTAAGAATAAAATGAAAATATAATTAAAGGCTTTAGCATCTGGTACTTTGGTTAGGTGCTGTTGGAGAACAATGCCTTGAGAATGAGAGAATTTAAGATATATCCAAAGTTAGGGCAATGGAAAGAAGCCACATGAAACCGGGATGCTAGAAAAGGAGACGTCAAGAGCACTGAAAACAAACTTGGCTAACTTTAATTTTTCTACCCAGAGCAAGCCCAATCTGTGCCCTCACAAGAATAACCTGCATTTATTTTTGTCCTCTACAGCTGTTTTATATTTAGATAACTTGTCTATAAAAAATTAGTGAAAGCCAACTCTTGATAACTTGAAACTTTATAAAGGAATAATCAATCATAATGGTATGAGTTCAACTCTGATGAATAATGTCTTAAATCTCCCAATTAACTTGATTTACACAACAAAATTGACGTGTCATATAATAGTAACGCTACTTAATTTTACGTTGATTTTTTAGAACTCTACTGTCTTTAAGGTGATAATAATAAACATCGACACCAGATATAATATTAGATATTCGAACTTATTATTTAACTCTCACCAGACTTTTACAAATATATCTGTTATCTTGAATCATTATTGGAGATTTACATTATAAACTGGCATGGTAAAAGCTTAGAGAAGTCCTTGTTAAGAAAAATACCACATAAGTTTAACTTAGCATTTCCCCGGCTTATTTAAGCATGTAACTTTTAATTTATAAAACACCTATTAATGATTAATTAATATTTATCCAAAATAGTTTCTAAAACTTCTAACTCAGAATATTATTGGGGACTTGGGGTGTCAATGCTTTTTAAAAACATTAACCTTCATTCTTATTTATATAATACTAAATAGAGCAGAATAATTAAACTGAAATTAAATGTAAACACACTTGGAAGTATCTACATTTAAAACACAACACACATGTATTCATGCATGCACATATAGAATGAAAAAGAACATTTAACTTAGAGTCAGAAAACCTGGGTTTGACTCCCAGGTCCCTTACTTACTTGTTCTTTCTGAAGATGTTTCCTCAACTCTAAAATGGGTATTTAAGGGTTATTGCAAGGGTCAAGTGAAATGTCATATGCAAAAAGAACGGTGCTTCATAAATTACATTTTGTACAATTTGTTGTCTTCTTCCTCACTTTGTTCAAATTCATTCAAGATTTGATTTTGTTTTTTAATTGTAAGCTAAAAATCCCTACTTCAAAAAGGGATACAAATATACCAAGCATAAGGCTATACAGATCTGTCTTCATAGAGAATATTATATTGTATTAACAGAAAATAAGATATCAAAACATCCCTAGATATGATTACTATTTAAAGTACCTTGTGAAGCTCCACTCTCTTCATCATCCATTGTGAGATCAATGACACCACCTGAATCACTGCCTGTTGCTTTTATACTCTGAAAAACAAAACGCCTGCATTTTGCAAAGGAAATTCAGGCAAACATAAATGAAAAACGAAATAGTAGTGAGAGGACATGAGGATAATCAGTAGCCTGGCTCAAACTGGCTCTGAAACAGAGTTTATTCAAATAAATACCCCAGAATACTCATGAATTAAACATCTGCCATGCAAAAATAATTTTCTTATGTATTTTTTTAAAAATTCTATGAATTAAACTATCAACTCATTATGCATAGAGCTACCATTAAAAGTAATCAGGTGCTTTAAAATTCTGATTAAACAACAAAAAATCTGGTTAAACATAAACCCATTGTTTTAAATCATCAGAAACCTAAGTTTTAAAAAGGAAACAAACTTTAAAAAACATACAATAACTACAAAAATGGAAAGCAGGAAGGCAGTACAACATAGACCTTTGAAGCCAGGACCCCAGAGTCAGAAAGACTGAGTCTATCTTCTAGTTCCAACATTGATTTAGCCATGTGAATATATGTTGAGGTAATTTCCTCAATTTCCAAAATTTGGATATGGAGGTTATTGTCAGGATTAATCCAAATAATTTATATAAAGTGCTTAACACCAGGCCTGGTACATGATAACTGCTTAATAAATGAAAATTTTAATTTACTTTATGATATATTACACTGAGATCAACTCCGAAAATCTAAGATTTTTGTTTGCAAAACTCGAATTTTGTGAAATTAAAGAAAATAATTCTCCTGACTTTGGAAAATTCAGGTCAAATCCCAAGATAATGATGCAATTCTAAATCTTATGAATTTTTCTAAGATAATTTCACAGAAGATTTATTTACAAACACATCAGGACTCTGTAAAATCTAGAACTGAAAGTTCACAACAATCCTCAAAGAAAGTAACAGAAACCACTTACTACAACATATTATCTATAGTTTTCAACCAAAAATTACTAGATAAATGTGCAAAGGATAGTAAAGATGGATGCAACTTGGAACAAGGCTGTCAGCAGATTTTTAACTTTAAAAAGAGAGTATTATTTCTTTTCTTACTTGATATAAAAAGCAATTGCACAAAACAATAAGTACATACTATACTGTCAGGTATATAACATACAGAAATTTAACATAATGTAATACATTAACCAATAACAGAACAGAAGTATTGGGTGTGAGGCAAAGCAGTCTTGGGCTTAGGAAATGCCTACAGGTTGTAAGGTAATAATTATAACAATGTATTGCTGGATTTGTAACATTAATAGAGGTAATATGAACAACAATAATACCACAAAAAGAGGGAAAGAGAATAAAGCTATATAGGAGTAATGTTTCCATATATCACTAGAATTAAGCTAGTATAAATCTAAAGCTGATTCTGATAAGTTAAGATGGAAAAAAAAAGTTAAAACAGATAAAGTGGGACATTTTATAAATGGGCCCATAATGAGGAAGATATAATTATAAACACATGTGCAATAATAACAGAGACCCAAAATACATGGGAAAAAAAACTGAGAGAAAAGAAGGGAAAAGTAGACAATTCAACAAAATAGTTGGAGATTCCAATCTCTTTTTTTTGAAGATTTATTTTTATTTCTTATACATCCCCCCTTTTTTGCTTGTTCTTGCTGTGTTCATTTTTTTTCTCTCTGTGTTCCTCTGTGTTTGCTTGTCTCCCCCTGCTGGGGCGACCTGCCAGTCAGCTTACCGGCGCGGCGGCCCGCCTTTACCCGCGGGGGCTTGCCATTTTGCCCGCCCGCGGGGGCTTGCCTTCTCAAGGTGGTCTGCCCGTTCGAGGAGGCCTGGGGACTGAACCCGGGGCCTCCCATGTGGTAAACCGGTGCCCTACCAACTGGGCTGTACAGCCCGCCCCTCTCTCTTTCAATAATGGATAAAGAAACTACAAAGAAGCACAAGAAAGAAACAGAAAACTTGAACATCACCATAAATCACCTAGACCTAATAGACATCTATGGAATACTCCACCCAAAAAGATCAGAATAACATTCTTCTCAAGTGCATATGCAATATTCTCCAAGATAGGCAATATATGCTTAGCCATAAACATCAATAATTTTAAACAGACAGAAATAATACAAATTATGTTTGCTTACTACAAAGGAATGAAATTTGAAATAAAAAGAAAACTTTTGGGAAACTCAAAAATATGAGGAGATTAAATATAAACAATTGCTCAAAGAAAAGAGTGAAATCAGAAAATACGTTGAAGATGAATAAAAATAAATACACAGCATAATAAATGTTATGGGATGCAGCTGAACCAGTGGAAGGCAACTTATGCCTGTAAATATGCCTATACTAACAAAGAAGAAAAATCTCAAATCAAGAATCTAAAAATAAATAGCAAAACAAAACAAAACAAAACAAAACAAAACACCCAGAAAAAAAAAAAAAAAAAAAAAAAAAAAAAAAAAAAAAAAAAAAAAAAAAAAAAAAAAAAAAAAAAAAAAAAAAAAAAAAAAAAAAGGGAAAGAAAAAACAAAACAAAACAAAACAAAACAGCCTCCAAAAAACTAAATCAATAATCTAGCTGTCCACCCTAAGACACTGGAAAAGGAAGAGCAAACTAAATCTAAAGCAAACAGGAAAGTTAAACAAAACTGACAAACCTTGATCAGAAACAAGTCTTGGGGGAAGATGGTGGACAAGAAAGACGTGGGACTCTTTTCTCCTAGAAAAAGCACTAAAGGACAGACAGAAACGACCTGAAATAAAATCTTCTAGGATTTAGGGCACCAGGGTAAGGCTGGACATGGCCCAGAGCAAAGGTAAAGAATCCCAACTGCAAAACAGTGAGTTAAAAGCCTTAGCTGCAAATGCCAGCACCCCTCCCCAACACTATAGATACTTTTGAATTCTCAGGCCTCAGGCCAGCAGATATAGAAAAAGGGGGAGCCAGGGGTCCACCTCCCAACGAAAGGGGAGAGAGACATATACAGTCTAAGGCTGACTTAGCTTTTGACCCATAAATTTGGACTGCTGTGTCCCAGGAGCCCTTCTAGGCTGGGTGGGGCCATGCCATTGTTTGTCTTGGGAGCCAGCTAGAGACTAAAGAGAGCCAACCCTCTCAATCTCCCTATCCACAGGTAGGGACTTATTGTTGAGGACACAGAGGGGAGTAGAATTACTTCCTATGGGGGGGCGGGGGAGAGATGGTAATGCTAACAAAGGTTGGAGAACTGCCCGTGAGAAAGTTTGAATTACAAGGCTCTTAAGCTCTAAGCAGAAACCTGTCACACTGATTCCATCCCTGTTGTAGCAAACATACTCAGACCAGGCATTGAGCTAAGAGGGCTGCTGGTAGACCAAGGAAGTGCACGTGAGGAAATTAAAAGTAATTAAGTAAGAGAGGCTTTTTTCTGGCCTCTACAACCCTAAGAAGCGGGTCTGCAACCCATTACTGGGTCCAGATGTGACCAACTAACAGGGACAATTCTTAAGACAAGAACAGGCTGAACCAAGAACCAAAGAACAGCAGTAACATACAGCTTCCCGCCACTAAAACCCTAAGAAAGAGAGAAATCACGCATCTGAGTAAACACACCATCCTAATCAGATGCCTAGACATCATTAAAAAATTACAAACCATATTAAGAAAATGGAAGACATGGCCCAAGAAAGGGAATATATCAAAGCCCCAGAAAGATGCAGGATTTGAGACAACAAATCAACGAAATGTACAGAAATTTACAAAATCAAATTAATGAGTTGAAAGACAATATGGCTAGAGAGATAAAGGACATCAAGAAGACAATGAGCGAGCACAAAGGAGAATTTGAAAACTTGAATATAAAAGTAACAGAGCTCATGGTAATGAAAGACATGATAGGTAAGATCAAAAACACATTAGAGGAATAAAACTGCAGGCTTGAAATGACAGAAGAAAGAATAAGTAATACTGAAGACAGAACAACTGAAATTAAAGAGAGAAAAGAATGGAAAAAGTGAGCAGGGGCTCAGGGTGTTGAACAATAACATGAAACACAACATACGCATCATGGGAGTTTCAGAAAGAGAAGATAAGGCAAAAGGAACAGAAAGAGTATTTGAAGAAATAATAGTTGAAAATTTCCAAACACTCACTAAAGAAATGAAGCACAGCGTACCTCAATCAGAATAAATACAACAGACCTACTCCAAGACACATACTACTCAGAATGTCAAACGTTAACGATAACGAGAAAATTCGGAGTGCAGCAAGGGAAAAGCAAACCATCACATACAGGGGACTTAAGTAAGACTTAAACGGGTCTCTCGTAAGAAACCATGGAAGCAAGAAGACAATGGTATGATACAATTAGGATACTGAAAGAGAAAAACTGCCAGCTGAGAATTCTTTATCCATCAAAACTGTCCTTCAAATATGAAGGGGAGTTTAAAACTTTCATAAACAGAAACTAAGAGAATTCGTAAAAAAGAATCCACTTTTGCAGGAAATATTAAAGGAAGCCTTACAGCCTGACAGGAGAGGCTTTGAGGAGAGTACAGAAGAAAGAAAAGCAGAAAGGATAACCAAAATAGTAAAAAGACAGATGAAAATACACATGACATATGAAAACAAAACAAAACAAAATGGTGGAAGTAAATGCATTTACAGTAATATCATTGAATGTGAACAGACTAAACTCCCCAATCAAAAGATATAGGCTGACAGAATGGATAAAAAGAACACGAGCCATCCATTTGCTGCTAACAAGGCGCAACTTAGACTGAGGGATACAAACCAGCTGAAAGTAAAAGGCTGGAGAAAGATACTCAACACAAATAGTAACCAAAAAAGAGCAGGAATAGCTATACTAATATCGGCCAAAACAGACTTTAAATGCAAAAATGTTATAAGAGACACAGAAGGCCATTATATTGCCATTAATTATTAATAAAAAGGACAATTCACCAGGAAGAAATAACAGTCATAAGTATCTAAGCACCTAAGTAGGATGCCCCCAAAATACATGAGACAAACTCTGGCAAAACTGAAGGGAAAAACAGACATCTCTACAATAATAGTTGGAGACCACTAACATCATTATAGAGAACAACCAGACAGAAGATTAACAAAGAAATAGAGAACTTGAACAATATGATAAATGAGGTAGACATAACAGAACTATATAGAGTGGCTGCACACAAACTCAGGGGATTATACATTCTTCTCAAATGCCCAGGGATTTTTCTCCAGAAAAGACCATATGTTAGGTCACAAGCCAGGTATAAATAAATATAAAAAGACTGAAATTATACAAAGTACCTTCTCATATCATAATGGAATGAAACTGGAAATCAATAGTAGGAAAGAGGTAAATTTGCAAATGTGTAGAGGCTAAACAACACTGCTAAATAATCAGAGGGTCAAAGAAGAAACTGCAAGTAAAATTAGTAAATACACTGTGACAAATGAAAATGAGAACACAATTTATCAAAACTTATGGGGGCCCGGCTAGATAGCTCAGTGGATAAAGAGCTCGCCGGTGTACCACATGGGAGGCCCCGGGTTCGGTTCCCGGGGACCTCTCCGAGCGGGCAGACCGCCTTGAGAAAGGCAAGCCGCCGTGGGCAAGGCAAAAAGCCGCCACGGGCATGGCAAAGTCACCCGTGAAAAGCGGAGCTGCTGCCCGCGAAAGCGGAAGCCGGCAGCCCGCAAAAACATGGAGGACTGCTGCCCGCAAAACATGGAGCGGAGCCGCCCGTGAAAACGGAATGGAGCCACCCTGGAATGGAACGAGCCACCGCCGTGGAGGGCCGACTCGGCGCGTCGCCGCGGGGATGGGGGGAGACAAGAAGCAGACATAGAAAAACACAGAAGAATGGACACACAGCAAGAGCAAGCAGAAAGGGGGGGGGGATA
>PVKH010021903.1:0-14220 GCA_004027955.1 Chaetophractus vellerosus
CCTGCCCTCAGGGGGTTGTTTTAGAAGAAACAGAGGAGGAAGAGGGCCAACTCCAGAGAAGGCCTGTTGGAGATGGGGGGCATTGGCATCAAGCACCACAGAGAGAAGTTCAGGGATGGCAGAGACCCCTCTCATAACTTCATTTCTCAGAAAGAGCAAGAGACGAAGAACTTCCCCCAAAGTAGCACGGCAGAACCATAACCCAGTTCACTTACCTTGTGGCCTCCAGGGATCCTGCTTTTGCATGGAAGGCTTCTTGGAGGAAGTGTCATGGAGTTGGGCATGGCAGGCAATGAGGCGCCTAAAGCAGGGCATTTGGGACAATGATGGGTTGAGGAGCTGAGACAGCGGTGATGGAGAGGGGCAGGAGGCAGAGGATGCAGGCAAGAAGAGCCTTGGCTACCCACCATACCAAATGGATTGACCACATTGAGGACCCACCCTGTGCCAGGCGCTTGTGGCCTTGAAATCTGCTGTCCAAAGTGGAAGTGCTGGAAGCTTACCAAGCAGGTATCCGTGTGTGTTTGTTTCCTGTGCAGGTAGTATGTCTATGACATAAAAATAATTATAATTTACTGAGCACCCACCATGTGCTTGGTATTTTAAATACATTGTTTCTAACCCACATATTGTCTGTTAGGCACAGAGTTTAAAGGGCTTGCCCACAATGGCTGAGTAATTGATTGTTACACCTGGAATTTTATCTCTAACGTCCTTGCTCTTTCTGCTAAGCTTTGCTGACTTTCAGTCCATTTGATTGTGGGTGAGAGCAGGAAGAGGTAAAGTGTAGGTGTTTTTCTGTTAGGCAGAGACTGTAGGGGAAATTGTGGACATCCAGGATACAAGGTTGGACCAATAGAGAGGTGTAAGATCATCTTCAAGCAAACATCAGCCAGGACTTGATTAACAAGTATGTGATAATACGTTCTCCTCCTGGCAGAAGTGCACTTGGGGGTCTGAGCTTGCGCTAAAGGCCAGAGCAGCACAACTGAGCTCTCCAATGGCAAAGAAGAAGAGAGGACTAAGGCAAAGCACTATTAAAGTAGTTGCTTGACTTAGGTGTTTTGGTCTATAAAGTGGCCTGGGTTATCCAGGTTACTCTAACAAGGCTTTCCTCATTTCTATACCTACCTGCCAAAAAGAAAAGCAATTAGACACAGGACATCTGGGTTTGAATCCTGGCGCTGACAATGTTAGGTTCAAACTCTCAGAACCTCAATTTCCTTCTCTGTGTAAATGGCCTGGTACTAATGCAAATCTGGTTTTGGGAAAAAAAGCAATAGGTAAAAAAAGTGTAAACTCAGCTGATCTGATGCTTAGGCATTTAGGACCTTGAAAGACCAAAACTCGTTTTGAGCCAGGTAGCAGGCACCTGTGTGTCTTTGTTTTCTCATCTACTTCCCAGAGTTGTGACTGTAGTAGCTGCTGCTAATGCCTAGCCTGGCCTCACCTGGTCATGCCTGGGAGCTTATGCCCGCCTGCTCTCCCTTATTTTGGAGTAACAATGTGAATGATTGGCATGGCTGGGAAGCGGAGGTTGTGTGACTAGCAGGCAGCCTCTCTGCTGCTGGGTGGGATAACCTCTGGGGCACACCTCATGCTCCAGAGCTCCTCATGGGGTCAGCTGGAGGCTAGCCATCTCCTGAAACCACATTTTTTTTTTTGGTTATGCCAGTAAAAAGAATTTATTTGGAAATAGGGGGAAAGAACAGTGCTTGCTGAAAAATGGGAGAGAAGGATGGAAATATACACTGAGATTTGATATTGGATCCTCTAGGTAGAGAGAGAGAGATTTGGCTTGTGTGGTTACCTTTTAAGCTATTAATTATTCTTCCACTTGCTAATGCTAAGGGGAGGGCCCCCAGATGTTATTGGTTACCCCACCAATGGTGGGGGCCAATGGTGAGGCCTATTTGGAATGTCCAGGGCCTCCTTTCAGCCCAGAAAGAGTCCCACCTGGGACCTCAAGGTCAAGGTCAATGTCTTGGCAGGGTCTCGTGGCCATGTTGTCTGTCAGCCATGTTGTGGCTCATCTTCTCCTTGTTTCCCTGTACTTATCTGCCTCAGCTCCCCCCTCAGAGAGTTCATGCCCTTATTATTAAGGGAGTGCTGAAGGACAATTGCCATTCTTCTGTAGCTACTTCTTGCTGGTTAGGGCAGTAGTTCCTGTCTGACAGGGTGCAAATCTCTCTGGCTATTCTATTGTGGTTGAGGGAAGACTGGTCCAGCACCCTGGTTGGAACTGGATGAAATCCCTGCATAACTAATAAGGCGTTGATTCTGTAAGAAATAAACTTAGAATTTTGAAGATATTTGGTTCTATTAAAAGGATAAAGAAGATGCTGAAATCACATTTTTGCTTAATTTCTTCACCTATCTTATCCTATATCCCTTAATGTCATACCCATTTGTTCTGCCTGCAAGCCCATTCTCAGCAAATAACTTGCCCAAGAATATAAGAATTCCCATTTCCATCTTTGTTTCTAGGGCATCCAACCTAAGACAGTGACATTGCATAAATGTCTTGTTCTCTCTGTATTTTTGTATGGCTAATGCCACCAAACCACAGGGATATTATAATTCTTACAACTAAATTAGACACAGTAGGGATGAGTCTATTTCATTGGCTGGGATATAATAAGTGCTAAATAAAATAATATATAAAATTTTTACCAAGACTCTTTTTGGCTTATCATGCTATCAAAATAGTATCAATTCATCATGTCATACAAAGTCCACCTTCATGAAATCCCACAGATATTAATGCATTTCTCCATCTTACTTATGTTACGGGACATTTTATCTATTGTGACAAGTATTTCACTTTGAGCTGGTACACAGTATTAGTCAGGGTTCTCCAGGAAAAAAGAACTGACAAGAGATATATATATATGTTTATATTATGCGATTCAATATAGAAATTGACCCACATGACGACCATGGGGATTAGCAAGTCCGAATTCTACAGGGCAGACTGCAAGTTGAGAACTCCGATGATGGTTTTGATGAATTCCCCGGGAGATGCTGGCTAGCTGAAGTAGAGATGGAAATTGTTTTTCTTGACTGCTGAAATCATCAGTTCTCCTTTGAAGGCCTTCAGATGATCAGATGAGATTCCCATTGTTGAAGGCAATCTCCTTTGCTTATTGTAGACCATAGATGCAAACAACCGACTAATGATTTAAGTTTATGAAATATCCTCCCAGTAACAGGCCAGTGCTTGCTTGACCAAACAACTGAACACCATAACCTAGCTAAGCTGACACATGAGCTTAACCAATGTCTCTTCCTCTTGATTGCGAACCCCTGGGACCAGTTCAGTGCCAGTAGATGGGAGGCACAAGTTTGTGGATTAATGGTGACTCTATTCCACTTGTCCATCTGCTGTGAAAATCCCTTCCACCATATCCCTCGTGAGCTGGATGATCTCCTGGAAGCACCTTCTCTGGCTCAGGCACTGATAGGCATTTCAAAATATGTTGTCTGATTTAATCCCCACAAACTCCATGAAAGAATCAAGCCGAACTCCATGGTTTTGCTTACCATGTCATACCCAGCAGATAGTGCAATGCTGAAATAGGCATTACAATTATTTATTAATGAAATGAATCATTCAAATGCCTAAGCCCTTCACACTGTGTCATACTTTACAGCCTCTTCTGGAATATTTCACTAATGGGGAACTCACTAACCTCCAAGGTAGCCTATTATATCTCAAAACTGAAATTTGAAATTCATACTTCTTGTGCCTCAAACTATATTCCCCTAGAATCCCTCAAGGATCAGAGATCTACTACCTGGTATCATGATACACAGTCTAATAACTACTTTCTCATGTTGGCGTACTGGGAAGAACACTGGTATTGGATTCTAAAGAAATGGAGTTTTGGCTCAGCTTTGTTCATAGCTATGTACTTAGTTTTCTGGATTTCTGGTATCTTTCTGCAAATCAAAATAACAATGCCTTCTTCACAGCAATTGTATGAGTACCATATGAACAATGGAAAAAAGTAAATATAAGAGATCATAATTCCATGAACACTCTTCAAATATTAAAAAGTAACTCCCTCTGATTTCTAGTCATTTCTAGTCAGCTTGTATATAGTCCTCTATCATGGGTAAAGGAATAACAGCAGGTGTTGTTAGAGTGTTCGCTGAAAGCTAATTGTATATGGTATCATTTAATCTTCCCACGAATCCTATGAAACAGGTCCTACAATTAACTATGTTTTATGATTGGGGAAGCCAAGGCACAGATATCTTAAGTCATTTGTCCAAAGTCACCTGACCAAGTAAAAGGTAAAGCCAAATTTGCTCCCTGGGCAGTCTGTCTTCAGAACTAGCATTTTTAACACCTGACTACGCTGTCTTTCAAAGTGCAGGAGACTCCTTTCTCTAAAATATCTTCCCCTAGAAAGAACTAGAGTAGGATGATGGCAAAAATGAGATCAGGAACTTAAGATGAATATCAGTAAAACTACTTACTGCAATGGGCAGAATTCTATCATGGTCCCCAAGATTCCTACCCCCTGGTATACAGGGTCACTACAATCCCCTCCCCTTGCATGTAGGTAGGACTTCTAAATAAGTTGGGATAGCCACTGTCTTGATTAAGCAAAGCGAAGGTGATGGGATGGCCATTCCTGGGATTCCCTTATGTTATATAAGTCTTTGACTTAGAAGACTGGAGAAAGACTCTCCTCATGGCTCTGAAGAAGTGAGTTCCTATGATATGGAATTCCTCTAAGAGAACCTTGTGACAAGGACTGTGGTGCTTATGACACCTGAGAGCAGATCCTCAGACAGCATCCATCAAGAAGCTGGGGATTTAGTCTAAAGCACTAAACTTTTCCAACAACCACATGAGCTTGGGAGAAGGCCCTGGTACCCAGATGAAAAAGCAGTATTGTTGACTCCTTGTTTGCAGCCTAGAGTGACTGAAGCACAGGACCCAGGTAAGAAATGTCTGGATCCTGTGCTCCCTGGAAACTGAGAAAATAAATATGCATTTGTTTAAGCCACTAAATGTGTGGTGATTTGTTACGCAGAAATATAAAACTAATACAAAGGCTTATGACTGTTTTCATCTTAGCCTAGATTTCCTTTTCTACAACTTCTCTTGAAAAATAAACAAAAGCCATGGCTTTTTGTTACCACAGGAGCACATATCCTTTGTATAGTAACCAGAGCCTTCCAAGTTCACAAAAACAAAAATGAACTCATTATTCAGAGATAATATTGTCAACATTTTGGATTGTATCAGTCTAGATTTTTTCTATACATAAATGAGTGTGAGAGTATGTATTTAAAAAAAAGAAACACATATTTTTGATGACTCATCCGATAACCTGAGGGAAAAACAATCACAATATTATCAGTGAGGAAAGTTGAAAGGGATCTTAGAAGTCATTTAGGCCAATCTGCTGGTTTTATGGAAGAGAAGAACAAGAGGCTGAGAAGGATCAAGCCATTGTTCAAGCTCTCAGAACTAACCAGAGCCCAGAGCCTGTTCCTGATACTTGCCACACTGGATATTTGTGTCTAATCATTTGACTAACTTCCTACCAGTTTGCTGCCCCAGTGAAAGCCTGCTACTCACTGTGGAGACTAGTGGCTCCCGCAGGTCTTTGCACATAGCAGATAGTCATTAAACATTTCATTTAGTAGTGTTTCTGGTATAGCAGGGGATAAAGAAAGCAGAGGGAAGTAGACATAATGTCCCAGTTTTCTATGGTGGTATAACAGACCATCCCAAGATGTAGTGGCTTAAAACAAGACTTTATTAGCTCTCAAAGTTCTGTGGTTGAGCTGGGTTCAGCTGGGCAGGACTCAGTTGAGACATCACCTGGTTGTAGTCAGATGGCAGCTAGGGTTGGCCTGTTCCAAAAATGCTACCAGGCTCGATGACCAAGATGGCTTCTTTCATCATATGTTTGGAGTCTCAGGTGGGATGATACAGCTCCTGGGGTTTGGCACAGCATCATTCTCTCTCTCTTTATGGGGCCTCTCCATGGGGCCAACTTGGACATGGTGGATTTAGGTCATTGATTGGAATTCTTATGTGGTAACTGACTGTCCCCAGAGCAAGTGTTCCAAGAAACAGAGGGCAGAAGCTATAAGTGTTACATAGAGAAACTGCTGCCACATTTTATTCTCTCAACAGGGTCAGCCCAGATTCAGTGTGGGAGGGGACCCCACAAGTGCCTGAATAATGGGAGGCATGGTTTACAATGGAGAAAAGGGGAATGGGGGAAAAACTAGCATGCCTGGCTAATTCTCCAACAGAACAACTGCTTAATGGTCCTTTGGTCACACTTAAAAGGGTGATTATCATATAACTATGAGTTTTCATGAACTTTAGAGTCCATTACACAAATGTAAGGTATCATTATTGTAAGTCCTTGGGCCTTCTATGTTATTTAAACTGTTCTGACCTAAGGCATTTGACTATTTTCAGTCCAATCTATTGCTCTGATATGTTGATGATTAAGTGATTTTGGGGAAGTGGTTCATTCCATAAGTTGAATGCAGGCATGGCCACATTTCCTTATAGCCCAACCAAGCAAAAAGAGAAAAGTATAGCTAATTGTGGGGTCAGATTGGAAACCTCCATCTCATATACAGGCACAAACACTGGTAGAGCTACAAGACCTCTTAGTTTGCCAAACTGAAAGAATGTTACTGAGACATTTACCACTGGATATTGAAATCTGTAAACATTTAAAAGGAAATGCTTGGCCCACTCTAGTTCCACTTTCTTTAATTTGGAAGTTCTATCTTTAGTAGCAATATACATCTTCCATGCAATTAAAGACTGTACCTAGTTTTGATTTGCACTTCAAGTATCCAATTCAACTGTGATTTATATATTTTTTCTCTATTTATCCACTTTTACCAAAGTAAGAAGAATGAGATTTTAAATCCTGACATTATCATTTAAAATTTGCATGATAATGGACACGTGTGATTCGCCATTTCAGAGCATCAGTTTGCTCATATGTTTAATGGGAATATGATTTTATTCAAGAATTGTTGTGGGTCAGAAAGGACATGTGCAGAGACAGGTGCAAGGTAGGCATTCAACAAATGTATATTCCTTATTCTTTTTAGGCTCTCTTATCATTCTTCACTCCCCACCTCCACCCCGCTTAGCTACCTGGAAGAATTCACTGTTGACAATGCAAAGGTCCTTCAACTATCACAGCATCTATGTGAACGTCAAAGTCAATACATCCAAAATCAATTAACTTGTGTTGAGCCTGTGTTATGGATTGCCTTGTGTTCCCCCAACAGTATATCTTCCAGTCCTCACTTGTGGTTCCTGAATGGAAATAGGATCTGTGAAGATGCAATTAGTTAAGATGGGGCCAAACTGGCTTAGGTTCGGCCCTAATTCAAGATGACTGTTGTCCTTATAAGGAGAAGCAATTTGGAAAGAGTCAGAAGGAGACAGACAGAAAGGAAACAGTTATGTGAAAGAGGAATAGCTTGAGTTATGCCAAGAGTTGCAGCAATCCACCTCCAGAGCCCTGCAGACTTCAGAAGAAACACGGTCCTGCCACCTTGGTTTCAGACTCGTAGCCCAAACTGGGAGACAATAAACTGCTGCTGTTTTAAGCCATCCAGTTTATAGTACTTTGTTATAGCAGTCTGGCAAACTAAGACAGCTTGTAAACATGAACATTCACATAAATTTAAGTCATGGACAAACACAGTTTTTGAGACAATTATCTGGATAAGAAAGTCCTTTGTGTTTTCCTGAACTCATCAAATAATGAAGACTGGTTGAATGGTCTTCTTCTTACTTTCTTCTGTATATATGCACAGACACAAATTAGAGGTAATTTAAAATTTCTTCCACTAAATAGTTTGGAAATTTACCTATTATTGTATGAAGGCTTCTAACTGTTTTCCAAGGACATAAAATGACTAATTTTCAATTAGTTGCCACTTTCTCTGATTTTTATCAAAAGTTACTCTTTTATAATTCAGTTTCTCCTATCTCCCAATGTATGAAGTCCTGCTTATTTATTTATTTATTTATTTATTTATTTATTTATTTATTTGGTGACAATTTTGAAAAGGGAACTTAGAGTTGGCTTTAAAGTCAAGTTCAAGAGACTTTAGACATGTCCATCTGTTTATTAAAATCCAATCTTGAAGGTTCTATATGACCTCTGTATTTTTTTGAGGCTAATTCATAGAAGAATTTTTATTTATTTATTTATTTTTGTTACATACCCCCCCCCCATTCTGCTTGCTCTTGCTGTGTGTTCATTTTTGTGTTCTTCTATGTCTGCTTTTTTTCTCCCCCCATTGCGGTGACGCTCTGAGTCGGCCCACCGATAGGGCGGCTTGCCCAGCTCGTGGGCAGCTTTGTTCCGTTTTGCAGGCGGCTCAGCTCCGTTTTTCACAGGCAGCTCGGCTCCATTCACAGGTGACTTGCCCTGCCCATGGGGGCTTTGCCCTGCCCGTAGCGGTTTTTTTGCCCTGCCCACGGCAGCTTTGCCCCACCCATGGCAGCTTGCCCCCTCAAGGCGGTCTGCCTGCTTGGAGAGGTCCCCGGGAACCGAACCTGGGGCCTCCCATGTGGTGTACCAGCGCCCTATTCACTGGGCTACAGCTGGCCCCATGACCTTTGTATTTAATTACAAACATGTTGATCATGTTCTTGATTCATTTCCAGGATATGCAGAAGGATTTCCATAAAAGTTCAAGAGACTTTCTAACTCTTTGCGTCATGACATGACAGTTCCAGTTTCCAATTGCTGGATTATTTTTCAATTCATAGTTGAGCAATACAGATGGCACCTAATGGGAAGCAGACCTACTTACACCCACTTTACATGTGATTTAGCTTCAAGTCAAATATACCCTTTACCATTATAATTTAAGCTGCTATGCATAGAGGTTTCAATTTCTCCCACCCTGAGAATAACACTATTGTCTCTCTAAATCATGTTGTTCCCAATCTACCTGAGAAATGGCCAACCTCACAATCTCAGTGTAAATGCATCATCAGTCAGATTTTTCCAGAGTGAAAATTAACCCATGCCTACAGGCTTACTGATTGAGCAGACGTCCGTATGCCGTATACCAACTTCCTCTTAGATATCAAACGAAAAACATTTCTATAACTGGAAATAAGACTGGCTCTCTATATTTAACTTTAGCCACAGAGTTAATCATACAAATAAGCATAGTCATATATAGAGAGAATCTGACACCTTAGAATTTAGTTTGATTCAATTGTTGAGTAATTTTAAAAGAAGTTCTGGCCAGGTGGGCATTTACCCTGATAGAGGCGTGTGAGCAACCAGAGTGTCCACCTTGTACGGGGATGTTTTCCACCTACAAGCGGGCTTCTTTCAATAAAATTTTCATCAGTGGGTTTGTATTAGTTTCCTATTGCTGCTGTAACAAATTACAGTAAAATTAGTGGTTTAAGACAAAAAAAATTTATTTCACAGTTCCAGAAGCCAGAAGTCTAAAATCAGTCTCAATGAACTAAAATTAAGGTACCAGCAGAGCTGCGTTTCTTTTGAAGAAACTATGAGAGAATTCATTTCCTTGCCTTTTCCAGCTTTCAGCACTGTCCTCATCCCATGGTTAGTGGCCTCACATTACATGGCTTTTCTTCTGACTCAGACCACTGCTTCCCTCTTATAAGAATACTCATGATTAAATGGGGCCCACGAGTTAATCCAGAATAATCTCCCCATCTCAAGATCCTTAACTTAATCGCATCTGCAAGGTCCCCTTTGCCTTGGAAGGTATTATAGCCACAGCTTTCAGAGGTCAGGACATGGACATCTTTGGGGAACCATTAGTCAGCCAATCACAGCACTCTAGGGCAGGGCCCGGATGTGCTTCAAGCTGCAGACTTGAAGGCTCCTGAGGAGCTGGAGGGTTAGACATTGGATAAAAGAAGGACTTAGGAACTCCTGTCACGGAAGCACCTTTGGAGGAATGGAATTTATGGTTTTTTAACTTATGGCTTGAACGACTTGGAATTCTTCTAGGCCAAGGCTCTTGGCGACTCCCCAGACCTGGGGCAGGTTGAGGGATGGGCCATTAAGTCAGGCTTGTCTTCACCAAGCTTCTTTCTTTTCCAGACCATTTTCCAGACCACACCGTCCTGCCTTCCCTTTTCACGATTTGACTCTAAAGTGTCCAAGGCTTGAGGACACATCAGTAGATACAGAATTGACCCCGGCAGTGTAATGGTTGAATGTACAGACCCAGAGGCAGGCTCCCGGTTCAAATCTCCACCTCACTTCCCTCTATCTGTGTGATAGTGGACAAGTTACGAAGCTCTCAGTGCCTCGTGCCATCAACTACAAAAAGGTGATGATAATGGTATCTCCTTAATGAGTCAGGTAAGAGTTGAATAATCTAACATACGGAAAATTCTAAAACTGTGCTTGCATGATCATGTGATTAATAAATATTCACTATGATTGCTAATTCACTTTAATTTACATCTCTACTCAAATATGAGCCCCCTAGCAAGGGCTTCTTCTTTCACCCTATAACTTCCTATAACTTTCTATTTTCTTACACTAGTTTATTTTTTTTCATAAAAATGATCATTTCCAGATATTTTGTTATATACAGTAAATTCTCATTATTTGTGGTAGTTATAGTCTACAAAGTTGCTGTGAATACCAAATTAGCAAATACTGAATCATTGATCCTAGGGGAAATACAGGATTACATTACTGTAAGCCTCTGGTCACAACATTTTCTTCAACTCATCAATATATAAGCTTGTTTTACATGTGTTTCTGTTTAAAAGTACATTTACTATTTATTGTCAATTCATTAACAGTGAACCCACGGCCAACAACAGTGTAACGCACGCCTGCAGGGAGTGCATCAAACACCCGTATTTTCTCTGTAAGGCACATCACAGTCTTGTGCTTTCTAACACTACACAGCACTTCCACACTTTATAAACAGAAAATTCACCAATAAAAGGCACAAAAATGTGAAAAGCGTGGCATTAAATATAACGTGAAAAGAGTCAGATTCTAGAAAATAGATTACCAGGGAGCGGGGTGGGGCTAGGGACTGGGAAGATGAGGCTTAAAATGCACAGCGTTCCTATTTGGAATGACGGAAATGTTTTGGTAATGGAGGTGGTGATGGTAGCATAACATCGTGATTGCAATTAATAGCTTGAAATATAGATCTGAATGTGACTGAAAGGGGAAATTTTACATTGTACATATAGTAGCAGAATAAAAATTTATAAAACAATTCATGGAACTACACTGCACAATGAACCCCGAGTTAAACTGTGGACTATAGTTAATAGTACAAATATTGAAATGAGCTATCATCAATTGTAACAAATATCCCACAACAATGCCAGGTGTTAATAATAAGGTGGTATATGGGAATCCTGTATTTCATGCATGATTGCTCTGTCAATTCATACCTTCTCTAATAAAGGGGCAAAAAAGGGCACCTGTTTACAGTAAAAGAGCTGAAACAATAAAGCAGAGCTTTGCCTTGTTTGATCTCAGCTGGGAACATGCATGTCAGGTGAAAGTAAAGTTTTTGCCACCTTGTGCATGTCTATGAATGACCTGAGAGTGACATGGACATTGATTTTGGGGGTTTTCCAATAAATTTTAGCTAGTAGGTGAATTCCCAAATACAAACTCTGCAAATAATTAGGATCAACTGCATTTATTTGTAGATGTAATTTTGTTTTTAAAAATCTCCCCTTGCTTCAATTTCTATGTGCCAAAAGTAAATCACTCATTCACTTTAGCAATATTTATTGAGCACCTATTCTGTGCCAGGAACTGTTCATGAGACTGGAAATACAGCAGTGAAATAAAAAGGCAAAATCCTCTTCCATCCTAGTGTTTGTTTATTATTGACCTTCCCTACTCCATGAGGGTAGGGACTTTGTGGATTTTTTTTTTTTCACTCTTGAATCCTCAGCGCCTAGAAGAGTGCTTGGCCCATAATAAACAGCCTATTGAATTTGACTGACTGACTGACTGCATGAATGACCTTTTTATATGGCATATGGAAATTGAGGCCCGGGGGAAAGAGAGGGAAGACATTGCCGATTTTCTGCATGACAGGTAGAGCTGGGTGACTGGATGCATCTCATACTTCACCCTCACAATCCTGCAGGGTCTGGGCTTTATCCCTGTTCTCAGCCGTGTGCAGTGAGACCCAGCAGCATCTAACGCCGTCCTCAAAGCCACACAGCTAAATGGGGACTGAGCCAGGATTCCAACCCAGGTCTATGGGACTACGGGCCCCAATGATCCCTCCACTGCCTCTGCTCAGAATGGCACAAGTTCACGGATTAGGGAAGGGAGTGTCAGGGATCATGAAAGACCCCAGATACTGAAGGAGTCTCCATATCTGGGCACCACCAAAAAGCTCCATTTAACAGATCCCGGAGATTTCTAAAAATCTAAATGTGAGGAACATGAAAAAAAAAATACCTTTCAGTGGTTTATGGAAGAAAAAGAAGAAGATGGAGGAGGAAAAGGAGTAATGAAGTGGGGCATCTAACTGGCTTTTTGCTCACATCGTTATTTCATCCTTGGCACCACCTGCACACTTGGATTTGCATAAGGTCCTGGAGGGATTTCTCCAGCATTTCTTGAGAAGGATCCTACACACTCCTCAGCGGAGAGCCAAGAGCCTCCTCCCAGCTGGGAGACTCTGTCCACTCACCACTGTCCCCCGGACCCTTGCCAGAGCCCATGTCCCTGGCTGCTGGCCAGAAGCTCAAACCAGCCCTGTTCTCTCAGCACTGAGCTAAGTACCTTTTGCAAATGGAAAGAATGGGTTTTCTGGCTCTGACTTGGGAGAGAAAATAACCCAACAATCTTTCTCTCATCTTAGCTCTTGTTTATCTGGACAATGCTGTACAAAGTTTCACTGGCTCTGTGATTTTTAGACACATATCTTCTTCACTCTGGGCTTCAGATTTCTTTCTCTGTAAAAACGATAGGTCTGGAAAGTTCTAAAATGTTGTTAACCAGTCTAAGGTAAGAAAAAGAGGAAAGTTTTCCATTTCCCAATCTTTAGTGATCAAACCTAAATATTTGGCATCAGCATAGGTCCCAAGCAAAATGTAAGGAAAAAGTAGACCACACCTTTTTCTTCCCTCCTCTCTCCTTCCTTCCCTCCTTTTCCTTTTTCCTTTTTCCTTCCTTTCTCTTCCCTCCCTTTCTTTCCTTTTCTTTCCATTCCTTTCCTTTTCTCCTCTCTTCTTTTTATTCTCTTTTAAAATGTGACTAGAATTTTAAGTAACTAGCATGGTGCTGCGCTGGCTGAATCTAATATCTTAAGAATTAACAAAATCTTCCTGGATAAAAACGACAAAAAATTACTTAAAAGCTGCGAACATTTTGTCATGCTCCTTAGAGAAGGAAGCCCGAAGGCCCCTTTGGGACAGACGTCTCCTCTGTGCTGCTGAGATCCATGTTTACAAACCTCACTTCTTCATCCCAATCCCACCCTCCACATATCTTGAAATTTTAGATTCAGGCGTTCAAAACGGGTTTGGAAATGTAAAACTATTTTACATTTGTCAATGGTGAGTCATTTTTATGGTGGGAGTGGCCGAGTGAGCTTCTGTTGGTCTAGCTTTGGGGCCGGGCAAGGGAGCAGAGAAAGGAAACCAACTTGCAGTGCTCTGCGACCGGCTCCTTGTCATTGTAGAAATGCAGGTGGGTTTTGAAACTTTGTTTTGTGAGACTGGCCTATAGGAGAGAAGGAAGGATGAGAACAGCTGAGAGAGTCAATTCCATGGGAGATTATCTGGAATTCTGGCTGGCTCAGGATTGTTTCCCAGTCTAGCGAAAAAGGCAAGTACAAATGGAAGGAGGGCGGGTATCCACTCCTGTTCTAGTCAGGGTTCTCTCGGGAAACAGAATCAACACGAGATCTCTGTTAAAAATATAAGATTTTATAAGAGTCTCTCACGTGACCGTGGGGATACACAAGTCCAGGTTACGCCGGCAGGCTGCAAGCCAGGGGCTCCGATGAAAGACTGATGAAGGGTCGTCGATGAGTTCCTGGGAGAAGTTCGCTGTCAAACGACAGCTGGGAAATTCTCTCCGAATGTTGAAATCAGTTCCCTTTTATAAGCAGTCAACTGAATGGATAACAGCGTCATCCATTCTTCATCCAATCTTGCTGATTGATGCAGATGCAATTAGCCCCAGGCTTGCTGGA
>PVKH010021904.1:0-14232 GCA_004027955.1 Chaetophractus vellerosus
TGTTAAGGGAGTCCACCGGTGTCGAGGGCAGTCTTCTTATGTGTTTATATTTAGAATTTTTTATTTTTTAAAGCACTCCCAAATCTGTGTTTATTTGAAAATACACAGTATCAATTGTTTTATTAGAAAACACTAGGGGAGTTGCGAGGCTGCTGTTTTGCTAATGTACTGGTCCAGAACGCAATGGATGGGCAAGGAATGACTAAGAAGCAGCGATGTTTGTTGCCCGCAGCCTGTCACTGGCACGTCTGAGATGCTGGCTGAGTCTGCCTTGGCCAGTGGTCCAGCCCCGTGGGCAGCCCATGGCCACCCTGCCTCTGGAGGAGCTCCCTCCTAGAGCCGCTCAGCCTCTTGATGGGGGAGGCCCTGATTTCCCTTATCACTCCCTCGTTTTTTATCTGAGAGATGGAGTTATGAGTTACAGGAGAAAAGGAGTGAGAAGCACATCAAAGACTTTTTTTGTGGCTTTTGAATAAGGGGCCTTATTGGTTTGGGGTTGTTAGCTTTGGGTGTGCTCTTTCCATCATGGAGCACCTGGGGTTTGTTTTTCTCAAAAAGATGTAGATAAACCAGAGAGAATCCAGGGGAAAGGCAACAAAAATGATGTAGGACTTGAAGAGGGGGAGAATAACAGTCTATAAATATTCGAAAGGTAGTATAAAAGAGGGAGACGGATTATTTACAGCAAGGAGGAGGAGTTTGACAGTGAACAAAAGCTTGCATCTGGGAGCAGGGAAAATTGGGTAGTACTGAAAAAAGCAAAGCATAATAAGGGTGATTAAGCAAAGAAAGGTAATTCTCACTTTCGGTTGTGTTGCCAGGAGGCAGAATAGCAGGAAGACACTGTGTTTGTCAAGTGGAGGATTCACGCAGGATTGTCATAATGTTTCCCTCATTCCCCTTGTGTAAAGGTGGGAGCTCTGGCAGTGCTTAATCTTTGCCTCCTAAATTTGTAATTCGCTTAATTCCCAACTTTTTTGAGTTATGCTTTCAGGGGTGGTAATAATAATTATATTACTACTTGCTCTTATTTACTGAGTATCTGCCTCATGCCAGGTATTGCCACAGATTTTTTTTTTTCATTTCTATTTTCATTTACTTTACAGCCACCTTATAAAATGGGGACATGTTCACCACTTTACTTAAAAGGAAATTGAGGTTCAATAACTTGCTCAAGAGCATGCTTGTAAGTGCTGGGTTTAGGGTTCAAACCCAGGTCTCTGACTCGCAGCCCAGGCCCGAGTTCATTGCCCAGCCACCACAGTCGTGATGGTAGGAATTTGGGACTCGGTAGGTAGCCATGTTACCAGGCCAGGTAAACAGTTTGTATCCAGGTGCAGGAGTAAGGAAAACAGTTGCTTTTCAGAGCTTCCTCCCTTCCCCTCCCCTCCCCTCCTTGCTCAGTGTAAATGCTATATTTCTAATATATTACATTTTATCATTCTGTAAATTCATTTGTACTGTGGACAGTCATCCTTGTAGTAGTTATACAGTGATCTTTTCAATCTCATTTTGGAAAGAAAAATTTTATAAGGCCAGCATTATCCCTGATCTTATATGTTAGTTGTAATGGGGTTCTGAGGCATTTTGTACATACCTTGGCTTTTTGGCTCTGATGCTGAATAGTGTCCAGTGTATTGATGGTTACTGAAAAACAAGACAGAATACACACACAATTTACTACTCATATAGATAAAGAGCTGGGTGTCTGAGTTTTTGTTTTTTTTAAATTTTATTTTATTTTTTAAGTCATTGCAAAAGGTTATGGAATTCGGAATCAAAAGGCCTGGGTTTAAATCCTGTCTCCAGCCACTGCCGAATCTCTCTGTGTGCCTGAGACCTTTCTAAGCCACAGCTGCCGTCTCTGTCTAGGAGCACATAGTGCCCACTCTCTCAACTTACAGGGTTATTGTGGATAGCAAGTGAAAGGACATATGAAAATTGCTATTTATAAATTGCAGAGTACTACATAAAATTGAATGTAATATTAAAGTTAAAAGTTAGCGTTGTCCATATTAGCTCTTTTCTTAGCTCAGCTCCTTTTGGTAAAGATTTGGGAGAATCTGGTTGACACCTTTGAGGGAGTTGGCATTATTTGAAGGACAGTGCCAGACTTTGATTAGGGGCAAACCAGAAAGTGCTGAGTGAATGGTATTCTACTAATCCCACAGTCTTTGCCTCTTCTTCCCCGTTCACTTTGTAAGCCTGTAAATGAAGACCAGGTAGATTTCCTAGCCAGCAGTTGATGGTGTAGAAATCCAGAGGTGGCACAAGGCACTGGTGCTTGTCATGTACACTTCTCAACTTGTCAGTCCTGTTTGCTATTCTGCTCAGGAATTACCTTCCCCCTGGAGTTGTGTACTTTTTAAAAATAAAGAGCTTTTTGACGTCTGTTCCCATGCTGTTGCTCCCAGTAGTGGGCTCTAGTGAATTCCTCTCTGAACTCATCCCTAGATTACTTTTCTGTAAACTGTAATGATTTTACTCTGGTCATATTTCTCCCAAGGTCTCCTATCTCGGTTACTTGTAAGGCTACTCCTCCCCTCTCTTGTTCTCTTTGATCTTTTATAATTGGCTTAAAACTCTCCATATTTAATCTGCAGTGCCTCTGTTTCTCCTCCCTATTTTTGCTTTTTCAGTCCCTGAGAATTTAATAATCTGTTTCTTATTATTTTCTTAATTTCTCTTAAGGTGTCATGTTTTCTGTCTCCTGGTTTAAAATCTTTCCTCCTTGTCTACCCATTTGTTTTATTTTAGCCATTAATGTACATCTGCATTGTATTTGCATTTTGGCTTTGAATAAACAAAGTCCTGCATGTTCTGTGGATTTGGTGGACTTGAGAGTTACAGATTCTGCTGAACCTGAAGCAAGTGCATATGCATCTGGCAATGTGATAAAAATGACCCTTCTTACCTTGGAGATAAATAGTTGAGCCCCCAGCTGGCGTTCAATTAGTATGTATTTATTCAGTGAATGAATTTGTTGAGTTTTGGGGAGTTTTTCCTCATGAGTTGACCTTTCTGAGGCAAATTACCATGACTTTGCTCAACACTAAGAAAGGAGAGCCCGGTTAGCTCTCCTGTGGTTGACCTTTTGGTGGAATCCCTTCTGTGACAGCACCCATAGTAATCTTTTCACTGCATGCAGCCCTTCAGCCCTGAAATGCCTTAAGCCACTGCATTGCACTCTCTTTTTGGAAGGTCAAGCGCAATGCCACTTTCCTGGACCCTGTCTGGCCCAGGAGTGTAAAAGAAGCCCTGGCACTGCCTGTTACGTTGTTTAGACTCAAGGCCCTATACTTATCATCTTTGTCACTCTTTAAAAAGCTTTTTAAACTGGAGTTCTTGGTTGGGCTTCAGGAGTTCTCTGGACTTTTGAATTTGCATTTCTCCTGGATGGTGTCCCAGCATTTTCTTCTGATTCTTCAGGGGGTTGGTGGCCTGAGAAATATTAAGAACTATTGCTCTATGTGTAGCCAGTAGCACTTTTCTGAAAAACACCAAGTTTTTCATTATACTTCCTTCAACTTTCTGTTCACTTGTTTGACTTTTTCCATTGATTTCTGAGTAAACAGAAGGCTGAAATTATATTATTTAGACACTTTAAAAAATATCAGCTTTAATGAAGGCTAGTTCACCTACCATAAAATTAACTTTTTTAGTAATATTTTAATATTCTTTTATCAGCTGTGACAGAGTTATCACCCCAATGCTAAATGTCAATAATGGGGGTGGGCTGGGCGGGTGTAAGGGGCATGGGGTTTTTCTTTTTGGGGTAATGAATATGTTCTGAAACTGATTGCGGTGATGAATGCACAACTCTGTGATTATACTGTGAGCCATTGATTGTACACTTGGAATGGATTGTATGGTATGTGACTATATTTCAATAAAGCTACTTAAAAAAAAACCTCACCCTTTTAAAGTGAACAGTTCATTGTTTTCTATTATATTCACAGAGTTGTGCAACCAACACCATTAACTAATTCCAAATCATTTTCATCACCCCCAAAAGAAATCCCATACCCATTAGCCATCTCTCTCTAGTCTCTCCTCTCCCCAGCCTCTGACATCCACTAATCTACTTTCTGTCTCTGTAGATTTGCCTATTCAGGACATTTCATATAAACAGAATCATACAGTATGTAGCATTTTGTGTCTGGCTTTTTTTCACTTAGCATAATGTTTTCAAGGTTCATCCATGTTATACATGTATCAATACTTTATTCCTTGTTATTACTGAATAATATTCCACTGTGTGAATAAACCTCATTTTGTATCGTATGTATACCAGTTGATGGACATTTTTAGGTTGCTTCCACTTTTTGGTTATTTTGAGTAAAGCTTTTATGAATATTTGTTTACAGTTTTTGTGTGAATATATATTCATTCACTACATTCTTACAATTAGGAGTGGAATTGATCAATGTTTAACATTTTGAGAATCTGCCAGACGTTTTACAATGTGGTTATACCATTTGACATTCCCACCAGCAATATGAGACTTCCAGTTACCAACACAAGTTCCTCACCAGCACTTGTTGTTTGTCTTTTCAATTGTAGCTATTTTAGTGGATGTGAAGTGGTACTTCATTGTGATTTTGATTTTCATTTCCCTGATGATTAAAGACATTTAGCATCTTTTCATGTACTTAGTAGCCATTTATATCTTTCTTTGAAAAAATGTTTATTCAGATTCTTTGCCCATATTTTAATTGGGTTGTTTTTTATTGTTGAGTTATGCTGCTTTTTAAAAAAGCTGGTGGCATTATATATATAAAAACAGAATTTCCCTTCTTATTCGTTCTCAAGTATACATTTCGTTTGAAGCAGTTACAATCACAATGTTGTGCTGCCATCACCACCATCCATTACCAAGACTTTTTCATGACTCCAAACAGAAATTCTGTACCCATTAAGCAATAATTCCCCATTTCCTCTTCCCCCTGCCCTGCCCCTGGTAACCTCTAATCTTCCTGTCTTTATTGATTTGCTTATTTTAGATATTTTATGTAAGTGGAAACATCCAATAGTTGTCCTTTTATATCTGACTTTTTTCAAGGTATCTATGTTGTCCCATGTATCAACACTCCATTCCTTTTATGGCTAATATACCGTTGAATGTATATACCACATTTTGTTTATCCATTCATCTATCAATGGACACTCGGGTCATTTCCACCGTTTGGCTATTGTTGAACAATTCTGCCATGAACATTGCTGTACAAATATCTGTTTGAGTCCCTGTGTTCGGTTCTTTAGGGTATATACCTAGAAGTGATTGCCCGGTCATATGGTAACTCTATATTTCATTTTCTGAGGAACTGCCAAACTGTTTTCCACAGCAGCTACACCATTTCACACACCCACCAACAATTTACAAGAGTTCTCATTTCTACGCATCCTTGCCAACAGTGATGTTCCATGCAAGAAGAAGAAATACTCCAGGAAGTGGATAATTTTAACCTTGACTTTCAAGGAATTAAGCTATTCTTACAGAGCATGGTGACCATGTATTTCCTATTTCTCTAAGATTAAATGAGGAAATGCGTTTAAAATGTAGCCCTCCTGGTAAGTGAGAGTTTAATATTGGCATGGTGCTCTCTCACCTTTGAAGAGAAAATAGATTCTCCTCTTTGCTTTAATGTTTGATATTTTCTGAAGGTAATGAAGGAGTAGGTAAGCTGAATAAATGTTGAAGGTTTTTACTCCCCCGTCTTGCGATTCTGTAGGTCTTGATTAGTGCATGGAAGTACCAGAATCATTTGAGTAGTTCTCAGAAAAAACTAGAACCTATGTCTAGTCTTTATATAGTTTAGATATTGTGCATTGGGTCCATTTTTTATATCCAGATCTAGTTCTTGTTTTGTGTGCCTTTTAGTGCCATTTTCATATCCCTGTATTCACTTATATATTTTTAAAAATTTTTAGATAAGTTCTTTTTTATTACCTGAAAACTTTAACAGTCTGAATATATACAGGGAATGTGTGAGACAAACAAGCCTGTGTTATAGTTTTATTTTTTTTATTATTATTTTTTAAAGATTTATTTTATTTTATTACATATCTCCCCTTTCCCCCCGCTGTGGCGTCGCGCCGAGAGTGGTCACTGCGCAGGCGCGGCTTTCCCCGCTTGTGGGCGGCTTCTGCTTCTATTCACGGCGGCTCTTGCTTCAGTTCGCGGGTGGCTGGCTGCGCTCCATTCGTGGGCGACCTGCCCTGCCCGTGGCAGCTTTTGCCCTGTCCGTGGCAGCTTTTTGCCCTGCCCGCGGCGGCTCTGGCCCGCCCATGGCGGCTTGCCATTCTCAAGGCGGTCTGCCCGCTAGGAGAGGTCCCCGGGAATCGAACCCGGGGCCTCCCATGTGGTATGCCGGCGCCCTATCCACTGGGCTATCGAGCCGGCCCCTGTGTTATAGTTTTAATAACAGCTTCATGTAAACTCCCTGTTCCTAATGACCAGAAGAGTCATGGTACCTAAAAGGAAGTTGGAACAAATCAGTGTCTCTTTCTTCAAATCTTGATGTGTTGATTTCTTGAGTGGCATTTCAGCACACATTCCCTCTGTAAATGCACAAGCAACTTCCTACCTGGCTGTCTCTGTCTTGGTCTCCCTCACTCCCTTTCCTGGGATTTCTTATAACCCTTTATTTTTATAATACTAAAAAAAAAAAACTTAATCTCAAAATTTGTATGTCTGTAGGAATATATGCTTTTTGTGCTTCTTTCGGATAAGGACCCTTACCTCATTGGTGACATTTTTTAACAAAAACTTTATTCCTTTACTCTTCAAGCCAGCATTGTTTCTGTAGTGGAATAAACCTTGAGAAACATGGTGAGGTTAGTGGTCGACGCAGTTACAGGTGATACCAGGTTCTCCCCACAGACTTTGCCGGCTCCTTTGCCACAGACAGGGCTCCCTTTATGCATGGCCTGAGGGGCTGCCGGCTGGGTCCCGGGCTCTGCCACACCACAGAGGTTTTCTTAGGTTCTAGATCTGCTCTGAGTACTATGAAACAGTTCTTGACACTGGTAACCTTTTTGTAAAGTGGAATATGTCTGGAAGTATGTTAGGTTTCCAGTGATCCAGATGTACAGAATCTATATAAAGCAGATCACTAGATGAGGACCATAAATGGACTTGATGCAGATGTGACAATCCTTAGGAAAAAGTTGCCTGGTTACATAACTCCTGTCAGGCTTTTTTTTTTTTTTTAGTTGCCATAATAACATTACAGTTGACAGGCCCCTCTTGGCTCTGGAAATGATTTCTTTTGGTTAAGATTTGATTATGTGTGTGTATCTGTCTGTCTCCATATACCAACTTGCCAGAGCCTTCAGGACCTTGAATCAAGTTCTGGCCTGTACATTGTCACAAATGTGACATCTTTGGCTGCATGCTTCTATCCCTGTGGTTAGTGATACGATGGAGCATTTAGCTGTAAGGACATAAAAGAGAGTCAGGAGACAGATCATCTACTATGGTATAGAGCGGCTTGTGTGTGCACTGAGAGCAGCAATGCAAAGCCATTAGGTCGGCCAGCAGCTGATAAACCAGGCTGCGATTGCAGAATGAACACAGTGATAAATCAGAACCCTGAGGTGTAGCAAGTTGCTTCAAGGGTGTGTCAGAAGAGCCACAAGTCAGGGGCTTTGAGCGGGTGTGATGAGCTCTTGGATCACATCGGCTCCTGCCTTGCCTGATATTTCCCAGTGAAAAGGTTAAGGTTCTGACCATCTCAGTTCTCTGGCTATGGAGTTAGAGAACTCTCTAAGTCAGTGCTTGAACAGTTAACAGTCATGTATCTTCTTTTCCAGGAAGCCTCTAGTGCCAATTCCTTGTCAGTAGCACCAGATGTCTTGTAACTCTCAATACTCATCTGCCGCATCTCTGTGGCTGCTTTTTCCCTTACCAACAGGGTGTGGTGAGAAGTGTGAGGTCACAGACCCGCCGCCTCAGGCACGTTCCTCTACCAATTACATGTGTATTGCGAACTCATCACTTTAACTCTCTGAATGTCAAAACAATGATAGAATTTCTTCCTAGGCCTTCTGTGGTATGGAATTGTGTGAAAAACTCTTGGGTTTATTTCTCTGTGGTTCATTTTAGGTGACTGGCAAAAATGATGCTTGAAAGAACGCATGCGTTTTTATTTTTCGAATCAACTTTTAAAAATATCAGATGTGCTCTCTTTAAAAGGAAGGAAAGCAGAAAGACAATAAAGCCAGCAAACATGAAGAGTGCACCTGCTGGGAAGATTGAGGGACAGACCCGGATGCGGTGGTAGTTAAAGGGAGCCACACAAACACCGAGTGTTTTCAGTCCAGCACCAGGCACTGTTTTGGGCTTCTTCGTGCTCTCTGTTACAGTTAAGGGACAAACCTCACACCAGAAGGGTGGAATGGGGTGTCTGTCCTAGTTTCCCAGCTGCTAAGACAAATACCACACGATGGGTGGTTTAAAAACAGGAATCTATTGGCTCACGGCTTTGGAGGCAGGAAGGCTTGCTCGGTCCTCCGGGTGTCCGCAGCATTCCTGCTGGCCGGCAGTCCTTAGGTTCCTTGGCTTTCCTGGCGCACGGCCATGTCCTCTCCTCTCTCTTCTGGTTCCGCTGACTACCAACTTTGGATTCCATTCTGGTGGCTTTCTCTTTATAAGGCCTCCTTTAATAGGATTAAGACCCATACTGATTCATTCGGCCACAACTTAACTCAAAAGGGCCTGTTTACAAGGGGTTCATAGCCGCAGGAATGGGATTAAGATTAAGAAGTGCTTTTTCTGGGGTACATAACTTTACCATAGGATCTGAAGAGGTGATGGTGGAGATGACAAAACATGTTGAAGAATGGCTAAGCATTTTGGCAACCCACGTGTGCTGCCAGAAATCCTGGTCCCTGTTTTTCTTTCTCTGCTAAATGTTGAAATGTGAGATAAATGTAAAGCTACACTTTGGGATGTGGCCCTAGATGTCAGTTCTAGAATTAATATTTGAAGTCCACAGGGAGTCTCCAAATCTCATTTAGCCAGTAATTTGAACATAGTTCTTCTTCCCACTCAAAACAAACAAACAAATAGATGTGGGAGTGTATATGGTATTGAAGGTTTACAGTTTCACTCTTTTTCTATTCTCTTTCTTCTCTCTACCTTCTCCTGGTAGCTGTCTTTACAAAGTGTGACACAATTCAACAGCAAAATCAGAAGAAATGGAATATAAAGGGCTCCTAGGTAATAAGTTTGGATTATAATAGAAAGTTGATTATGCTTTATTTTGCCTCTATTTGAGAAGAGGTAAAACTCCACAAAGGTGGGAAAAGTGTATCTGGAACAGATCTGAAATATTCCTGACTCAGGATAAGTGTACCTGTAAAACAGTCTGACAGCTTTGGGATTTTGCCACAAAAAGTCCTAAAGGTTGGAAAAGCTTCCTTCACAAATTTGGTAAGATAGAGCAGTTAGCTGTAACAGATGCAACCCTGGAGGTCATAGACCAAGCTAGGAGAAATAATTGTGCGTGGTAATAGGCAATTACGGATAATGGCCTTCTGGGGGTGGCAGAAAATACACAGCCCCAGTCTTGCCTGGAATGAACATTGAATAGCACATTAACTTTATAGCAAGCTAAAAGTTCAGCCCTGGAACAGCAGCACCCTCCCCCCGCCCCCCCTCCCCCCCATAGATAAAATCCCTGTCTTACTTAAGGGAAGCACAGCAGTAGCTGTGCTTCTCAAAAACAGGATTAAAAAGAGGATGTGGGGCTGAGGGAGACAGAATTTTGGAAAGGGAAGGAATGGTCAGGTCTGTTCCACCTGGCAGTTTGTCCTACTAATAGAGGTGGTTCTCCATACCCAGTAAACAGTTGTTGCTTTCCTGGCACCAGGTCTGTGTTTGACGTTTAAAATAGCCCTGTCATGATTGCCTTGTGGGAGAAACATATTGTTCCATCATTTCCTGATTATGACTCTAGGGAGTGATATCACACCGACTGCACTCAAGGCTACTGTCTGACCTCAGAGAAGGCCAGGAGTGGAGACTTCTGCTCCTTTCCAAGTTCACTTGTACTCTGGAAGCCCTCCCAGCTGCAGCCCAGCTCTCACGGGGCACCCCAAACATGAGTGTTTGGAGCAAGGATGACTTCTGCAGAGTTATTTGATGGCTCTCTTGCTTGGTGTACAGAATGTTATCGTTGTGTTATGGTTGTGATGATAACACTAACAGCTAACGTTTATTCGCGCTTACCATGTGCCGGGTCCTTTCTGAGTACTTTAGATGTATTCTCTTATTTAATCCTCACAACAGCCCCATGCAGCATACAAGCGTTATTATCCTCACGTTACATAGAATACCAGGGAACAATACCAGGGAACAGAAAAGTTAAGTACCTTGCTCCAAGGTCAAATCACATGGAATCTAGATCTGACCGAGAAATTTGACTTGGGAACCAGTGCTCTCAACCCTGGGCTCTGCTGCCTGGCCATACTGTGTTGTTGCTACATCCAACGAAATGTTTCAGGCTTAAAGAGACGCCGAGCCGGGTCTTTCATGCTGATTACTAAATATGCAGCTCTGGGAGCTAGCTCAGAACGACACTCATGGCTCCTGTTGCTTTGAAAACAGTCATCCTGGAAAGGGAAGGTCCTACAAGACAAAGGTTCCCAAACTTTTTACTCGTAGGACCCCTTTACACTCTTAAGTATGGCTGAGGACTGCAGAGAGCTTTTGTTTATGTGGATCCTAACTATCGATATTTATGGTATTTGAAATTAAAACTGAGAATTAAAAATATATATTTATTCATTAATAATAATAAACCCATTATTTGGTAGCAGATTTTAATGAAAAATAACTTTTTGCAAAACAAAAAAATTAGCAAGAAGCATGGCATTGTTTTATATTTTTGCAAATTTATGCCTGGCTTAATAGAACACAGCTCCTTCTTCATTCAGTCTGTTGTGATATGTTGTTTTGGTTGAAATGCATGGAGAAAATCCAGCATCACATAGTTGGAAAGGAGAAAAGTATTTTAATGTCCTTTTCAGATAGTTGTGACTGTTCTTTGCTACTACACCAAAATTTGGAAAGTGGTAATTTCTTAAAGTTCAGTTAGTGTGATACCTGAAACCACATCATTGAGCTTTTTGTACTCTGTTACATCAAAAATCCATTGGTCTGTCTTGCACTTTAAATGAATCTTTCACCTTGGTGGTATGATTTTTAAGTCACGCATTGGTCATCTGGGAAATAATGGTTCACTGAATTATGCAGATCCAAACATTGACACATTTCATTACAGAATGTTAGGAAATCCCACTCATTAGTATCATCACTGATCTTAGAAGTGTGTTTATGTTTGGGAAGCTGCCAAGCACACAGTAGTGGCTATAAATTTTCCAAAATTCTAATTTTTACTTGAAAGCTCATGTTTTTGGTAACAAATACTGTCAGTTTTCCCTGAAGTGACAGGCTCACTATGTTCCTTTGAAGAAAACATCTGCCAAATTCCCAGGTCTAAATAACCATAGTGTGTCATCAGTCATTCTTTCAAGTAAATGGTGTTCATAAAAAAGCAGAGTGTCGCTCCTATCCCAAACAATCGCACAAGTGCCCTTTTTCAGACAGCCATCACTTTGGCATGCTGCAGCAGTGCTTTGTGGGCCCTTCCATTCAGTCACACAGTATTAAAAAGACTACTCAAGGTAGAGATAACAAAGTTAATTTTGCTCTGTTTCATCAAGGTCATCTTAAGTGAAAGTGGCATTTCAAAAAAATTTAATAAGTGGCATTTAAAATATTTTTGACTTATTTTTATTTTTTCCTTTGTGGCAGTGAGGAATACAATGATCATTTAGTACACTTTGGTGGAACTGCCTTGATTCATGCTAAGGCACCAGCGGGCACCCCTTCCCCTGCACCACCACCCTCGCTTTTGCATCATCAATATCAACACAGTGAAAAAGGCATTATTCTAATATTCTTCTAACATTATTGTGAAGAAGCTTTAGACCCTGAGGACCCCTGAAAGGGAGCCGTGGACAGTGGTCCTCCAACCACACTTTGATCTGTAAGGGGGGGGGGTGGAGCTTCTTGACCTTAAAACACCAGCCTCTGGTGGGCTTCAAGCAGTTCTCAACCTGGGTGCACACTGGACTAGCCCCGGGGACTCTAAAAAATCCTGGCGGCTTGTGTCCCCTTGCCAGAGGCTCCCAGGTAAAGTGGTCTGGGGTGTGGCCTGGCCATTGGGCTTTTACCCCTCACCCCATTCTCCTGCGCAGCCAGGGTTGAGAGCTGGTGGTTTAGAGGTAGATGGAGTTCCTGTGGGGCCTTCCAGTCATTCTCAGCACTTGGGTAAATTATCCTTCATGATGATTTGAAACATTTCATAAGACAACTGTCTGATTGGAAACCTGCGTATTAAATTGCACTCTATCTTGCCACATCTTGAGCGAAAAGAAAGCCAGGTGAAACAATATGATGAGATACAATTTGCTCTTTTAGTCTCTTCACATTTACTTAGGAATCTGCTCCTTTGCTTCAGGTACCTCCTGGGATTACAGGGGCAAAGACAGACATCTATGACCTAATTTTTAGAAGCAAGTTATAAAAAGAGGGCCTAAATCCTAAATTTAAACAGAGCCGCTCATGAACAAACTTTAAATTGTCCTTGGTGCTGCTCTATTTGTTCAGCACCCTTCCTGCCCAAAGCAAAAAGACCCTGGTAAATTAAGGTTAGTTGTTCAGAGCAGACATTTTCTTGGGGAGACCTAAATATATGTTCACAACCAGTCAAAAATGTTCCTAATATAACATTTTTTCAGTGAAAGAGGAATTTAAAAGGTTTGAGGGGGATTCTCTGTAAGAGCTACTTTAGAATATAGCATCTGATAGAGGTGAAACGTGTTAATCATCATTTCTCTCTCCTCTCATCCAAACTCGAGCCTTGCCACTGGCCTGTTAGTGGCACTGCCAACCTACTCCAGCAGGCTGGACGGTGTTGCCAGAACCCCCACACTCTCCCTGGTATCTTGCCAATGATAGGAAATTGGCTTAAAGAGAGAGAGCCTCTTTCTTGCCATGAGATTTGTTTTCACGGCCATGGCCGGGAGGCATTTTCTAGTGTAACATCAGAGAATGGCATTCTCTCCAACTCTGACCCTGACTGTGGGGCTAACAGTTCCCCTGAGTGTCCTCCGGGGATTCTGCGGTTCTGCTGCACAGGCTGAGGCAGAGGTGGGGAAGGGAAACGGCACAGCGAACAGGAGCCTGGGAAGGGAGAGGCAGGAACCAGCGGACGCAAATGCGTGTAGGTGTGTGTGGCGCGGGTCTCGGAGATGCCATCAAGAACTCCTTTGGTGAACCCACAGGGGAGCCTGTGCCTTAAGTGCCAACCTTTTCAGTTCCAGTCAAGTTTTTTCCTTGGAGGGGAGCCTCAACTTCCTATGGCACACCACTGTACCTCCATTCTCATCCACCGCGGACCTGGGCTCCCCTTGCTCTGCTCTGCAGGCTGTTCTCCCAATACTCCATAAAGATTTTCCTGTGCTCTGCCTCCTTTCTCTCCCCAACCTGGAATTCCTTTCTTGTTCTTCACACATTGAGAATTCTCTACTTAAATGTCCCTTCTTCTGCAAAACCTTTTCTGACTCAAGAATTCTCCTTTGTGCTCCCCAGCATGGAAATACTAGCATCTTCACCACCACTGGAGGGTAAGCGCCTCCAGGGCAGGGCAGGGCTTTTGTGTCCTCTTTGCATTCCTCTCGCCCAGGCCCTTTGGGGGCTGCTGCACACAATGACCGCGGCTGTTATTCACTGAGATTTTCGGTAGCCCTGCGGCAGCTCATTTCAAATCAAGGGGTGCTGGCCTGGAAACCTGGATTTGCCTTTTGCTTAGTGTGTGTTTTCCGGTCTTCCCCCCATTTCCCTGCTTGATTTCTTTGACTTGGTCGTCGTCGTGCTCAACAAGCGCACTTTCTCTCTTACCAGATCCTGTATACGTAGCCTCCTATCCACCTTTGCAACAAGCCTGCTCCTGCCTAGAAAAGCCAATTCCAGGTTCCCTTTGTTATGAACCGCCTTCACCCTAAGAAGAAAAGTAAACTGACAGATTCCTGTGGAACCAAACTACATTTCAAAGAAACAAACAAAAAACTCCCTGGGAAAAAGGAGAAATAAACAGACTCTAAACATATCCCATCCCTTACGAAACGAAGGTGACATTATTTGAACCACCATCAGCAGAA
>PVKH010021905.1:0-14223 GCA_004027955.1 Chaetophractus vellerosus
ACCAGGTCTTTAAGGTGGCTCTAAGCCAGGACCATCAAAGGTAGGTAGGGTCATGGAAAAAACATTAAGGAGGGAAGTTGGGAGACTTGGGCTGTTGGCAGTTTGATTTTGTCACTCTTTCTACCTCATTTCCCTAATTGCTGAAATGAGTAAGTTGGATTGGATGATGTTAAGGCACTCTGAGTACTAGAATTACCTTATGTTTGCATATCCTAGTGTCACCACTGGGGTATAAAAAGTAAAAGAGTTTGATGAACTAGGGGAGGAGAAGAATCTACATAGAATTGTTATTTATTTTTTCTGATATCGCACTTCAGATTCAACAAATATTTTCTTTCAATACTGTGCTAGGCATTTTCATTATTTATTCTATTAAATGCACTCTCTCCATTTAAAAACTGGAGAAACTAAGGAAGAGAATTTATTTGATCTTGTTAGGGTGACAAAAACTGTGTGTAGCAGGGTTGGGATATAATATAAGATCTGATATCTCCAGATCCAATGCTGCTTTCCCATGCCTCTGGCTTTGAATAACATTGTCCTCTGGATAATGGCCAACATTTATTAATGTTATCCCAATGAGTTGTTTTACAGATAGTCATAAAAGGTAATTTGTGGTATGATTTGAAACAATGCTGATAGAATGTCTGCTACTGACACTTGAAATTATACTATTATAGAGTGATTATTTTGAAAATAAGTAACTTTTTAATCTGCCTGCATTATTAACCCCTGAGAATTATATAACTGATAACAGAAATGTAATGATTTTCCAGAATTTACGAACCCAAATAAAAATTTAAGTTTTGTTACTAGCAAGAAAGGAAAATTGATGTTGGAGCAGAAGTTGAATCTCTGACATATATCAAATAAGAGTTCCAGAAGGAGTTCAATGAAGTAGTGAGGAAGAAGCAATGTTCAAAGGTGTTATGAATGAACATTTTCTAGAATTGAAGCAAGATATGAATCTTCAGGATGAGAAAGGGCAATGTATCTCAATTAAAACAAACAAAAACAAATTTAGACTTGGGCATATTATCAGAAAACTGTGGGCTATCAAATATGAAGATAAATATCTAAAATATTACCAAAGAAAGACAGAATAACTACAAGTGAATGACAGTCAAAAGGGGTACTCTTCTGTAGCTATGAATGTCAGAAGACAATAGAATGGGTGAACTTTAGGGTTAGGGGGATAATGACAATGGTTTTCATCAGAATCTCTCCAACATACGGGAGTATAAGCAAAGTCACATGCAACCTCCACTAAACTTGTTGCTAGGATAAGAGAGTAGCACAAATTTCAATTACCTGAAAGTAGAAAAATAAATTTCACATTCCCAAAGAGAGTTTAACACCATTGCAAGCAACTGAGAGTAGAAAATAGGGGGAGTTGGGATGTGAGAATGGGGAGGTGAGATGGAAGCTTCAAAGCCTCTGAGAAAAATAGATGAGGGGAGTGGGAAAATAAAACAAAATATAGGCAAAATCACTCTCAGAAAGAAAAAGTCCAATGTTTAAAGCTAAATTACTAACATTGGTCTGAAACTGGCTACAGGGTATGGTTTTGAAAATGAGAAGTATTGGATTTTTGTCACTTCAATGAAACATTGCTTCTGGGGGAGAATCGGATATACAATGTATGGAGCTTCTCAAAGAAGCATTGGTGTAGGGGGAGAAAGGATAGAGGAGTAATTGCTAATCTGAAGGGACAAAGATGCAACAACTCCTCCCATTCCACAAATTCTAACTCCATCCATTAACAAATTGTGTTTCACTAAAGTAATGGATAATGAAAATGAGAACATTTCCATTGGTGGAAAATTCTGCCCGGAACAAAAGAAAACAAAACAAAACAACCACGAAACAGAACAAAGCTGTAATAGAACACTCTAAGTAGAGTTAAATAGCATCAAAAAATTCTTATTCTTTGATATCAGAAATTCCAAAATTAACAAGCAAAAAAAAAAAAACAACAAATAAATACAAATCAGGGAGCAATTCAGCCAGAGTTAATAAAAATCAGGAAAAATATGGAAGAAAAATGTAATAACCATTTAGTAGTGAAGAAAAAATTATTAGGTGTTGCAGAATGGTTCAATTCAAATGAATGAAATTTAATAAGGAATATTTAACAAAGAAAAACAACTAAGAGAGTGAACATGAAATAAACATAGACGTGAAAATCATCAAAGGAAAGTGGTTGAAATGGGAGACAGGCAAAAATAATCCAAAATAGGAACATCTGGAGTCCTTGAAGCAGTAAAACAAAATAAAGAAGAAGAACCAATATTTAAAACAAAAGTCTAAGTACATTTTCTGGAAAAGTAGGAAACCAGGCCATTGTTTTCCTGGAAAAAATTGCACTGAAATTAACTTCTAGTTAGCCTATTGAAAGTACGCATTGGGTTCTTCAAGGAGAAAAATTCAAATGGCTCAAAGGTTAAGTGCATTAAGCAAAACTGAAACCAAGCTATCCTTCAAGTATCAAGGTTTTAAGGGAAAAAAAAAGTTTTGAATGCACCGAACTCAGGGAATACACCACACATATTAACTTCCTGAGAAATCTACTAGATGCTGACAACTATCCAAGAGATAACTGTGGAAAGTTAAGCAAAGGACAAATGGCAATAACTTAATACTTCTGGCAGCTGAGCTAACATTAAAACAAGGATGTTATATGTTCTGACAAAGTATAAAGAAAACATATAAAATAGAAAATCAAGGAAGAGACAAAGGGGAAGGTAGAATACATATTATATAGATTACAGATGTAAGTCAAAGGCTACTATTTAAAACTGACAGGCTAGATAGTATATGGCTAAGCAAGAAAAAAAAAATAAAGAGAATCACAGCATTATAAAAATATAAATATACATTTGAAAATTGGGATAAAAGTATAAGCCTTATCGAAAACTAAAATAATTAAAAATCAATAATAGAGAAGACTTATAAAGAAACACAGTGAATATGACATAATACCTACTGATTTTTAACAAAATTATATGACAGACTTGAGACCAATATCAGTCATATCAAAATAAAGATAAATGGGGGGGCCGGCTGTAGCCCAGTGGATAGGGTGCTGGTACACCACATGGGAGGCCCCGGGTTCAGTTCCCAGGGGCCTCTCTGAGTGGGGCAGACTGCCTTGAGGGGGCAAGCTGCTGTGGACGGGGCAGAGCCACCATGGGCAGGGCAAAAAGCCTCCATGGGCGGGGCATAGCCCCTGTGGGCAGGGCAAAAGCCGCCATGGGCAGGGCAGAGCTGCCACGGGCAAGGCAAGTCGCCTACGAGCAGAGCAGAGTCGCCCGCCAGCGAGGCAAGCCGCTCGCAAGTGGGCAAGGCTGCCGCTCACCAGTGAGCTGACTCGGCGTGTTGCCGCAACGGGGGGAGACAAAGCAGACACAGAAGAATGCAAAAATGAACACAGCAAGAACAAGCAGAAGGGCGGGGGTGATATGTAAAAAATGAAAAAAAGATAAATGGGTTCAACTCACCTATTAAAAGAATACAATTTTCAAAGTGGCACTTAAAGTAAAACACAACTTCATGCTACAAACAAATAACATACCTAAAACCCATTGATCCAAAGAAACTAAAAGTAAAGAGATGGGCAAAATTTTATCAGGCAAATAGAAACAATCAGAAAGCGTATGTAACAGTCCTGAATTCAGACAAAGTAGAATTCAGGCCCCAAATCACTGAACAAGAAGGACACTTTAGAATGCTAAAAGCCCAATTTCATAATGCTGCTTTAATAGTTATGAATATCTATTCACAAAATTATACAGCAAATGCCTGCATGAAGTAGAAACTACAGATGACATAAGGAGAAACAGACATAAAAACACTAATAAGAGGAGATTTAACATATCATTCTCAGTAAAAGATGAAGTGCACAAAAAATAAGGAAGAATATAGAGAATTTAAACAATATCTAGAATATGCTAGATATGCTGGATACATATTATATACAATACCGTGAAAATAGAGAATATAACTTCACAATGCACAGGGCACATTCACAGAATTTATAAATTGATCACATACCAGATTATCAAGAAAGTTCTGGTGAATCTCATATAGTGAATATATTACAAACTAAAACCTCTGATGAAAATACAAAAAAAATCTAGAAATTAAATAAGAAGTTATAAAAATAAAACAACAAATAGTTCCTTCCACTTAAAAAGTGAAAACCTTCTTTTAAACAATTTTTGGAAGAAAGAAGAAATGTGAATTGAAATTTCAGAATTTTGAAAAAATAATGAAAACACCAAACATCAGAATCAATAGGATACATTTAAAGCAGTGACTAGAGGAAAATTCATAGCCTTAAAATAATTCTAGCAATAAAAACAAAAAAGTGACAATAAATGAATTGAATTCCCAACTTAAAAATTTATCAAAGCAAAACAAAGTAAAAAAATGAAAGCACAAGAAGAAAATGTTAAAGCTAAGGTCAAAAACCAATGAGACACAGAGCAGAAAAGTAGTAATTCTTTGAAAATGTTTAAAAAACTGGTCAATTTGATCAAGAAAAATGGGAGTATACAGAAATATGCAAAATGCCTACTGATACAGAGGGAATTTGAAACAATATAAAACATAATTTTCACAACTCTATGCAAATCTATTTGAAAACCTAGATGAAGTGAACAATTTCTTAGGAAAATAAAATTTACACAGTTGATTCCTAGTAGAAATAAAAAGCTTAAACAATTCTCATAAAAGAATTGGAAAAAAACATAAGGCACTACCCCACAAAAGGCACCAAATCTAGAGGTGATCACAAGGGAATTCTACCAAATCATTAGAAAACCAGATAACCCCAATGTTAAAAAATATTTTTTCAGATCATAGAAAATGAGGGGAAATTTTGAAATTCATTTTAAAAAGCAAGATTAACATTGATACCAATAACTGCACTGGAAAAGGGAGATCAATGTTGCTTATGAATATTAATAAAAAACACAAAATAAAATGCTAGTAAACAAATTGAAAACTCACATTAAAAATATACACCATGACTAAGTGGAGTTTATACTAAGAATGCAAGTCTGGTTCATTATTAGGAAATCTATGAATGTAATTCCCCTTATTACTGTGTCTAAGAAGAAAAATCATGTAATTATATCCAAATAGTCTAAAAAGACTCTGGCAAAAAGGCTTTGACAAAATTCAACACCTATCCTCTTAAAAACTCTTAGGAGATTGGGTATTGCTGAATGTGTCCTTAGCATCATGAAATAGATATTCTATAATCTTAAAGCTAGAATCTTAATGGGGTGTCTAGAAGCATTTTCTTCAAGGTTAAAAGCAAGGTAAGGATGCACACAATCTTTATTAAGCCAATGCACTTAAGCAAGAGAGAATAATTAGAGGCATAAAAATTAGAATAGAAAAAGTAAAACCATCATTCATAGCTGTTATGATAGTACACTCAGAACCCTATAGAAGAAGTAATAAAAATAGCTCAAACAATAAAACGAATTCATCAATGTAGCAGGAAATAAACTTTACTTGGAAAAATCAATAGCCATAATGAAAAAGGCTTAATGAAAAAATACCCAATTAGAATACATAATAGAATACCCCATTTACAACATCAATAAATAAACTCAACATTAATCTAAATGGATTAACTTCATCTATTGTGGGATTTTAATTGGCACGATCTTTCTGAAAAGAAATTTATATCAAATGCTTTGATAAAAGTTTATAAACTATATGATTCTATCGAAACATTTCTGTGATGGTAACAAATAACATATATTGAGTTCTCATGACAGGCTGGCCAGTGTTCTAAGCACTTTAACTTCAGCCGTCACTAAAATCACGTGTAGCTCATTTGCAATTGGCTCCCATCTGCTGCCCAGCTCTTTTTTTTGAAGAGTCAGGGGAACAGTGAGAACTTTCTCCTAGAAAGCAGGGTGGTGGAAGGTGGGAGCACACGTCCTTGGTATTCTCTTGTTCCAAGTTCCCCAGATTGGACCAAAGAAACAGGCACCAGATCACAAGGGGATTTCTGGAATCTTATGACTGTCCTTGAAGTCCCAGACACCCACAAGACTCAAAACTAACAATGAAGCCAGAGTGGACAATGAGTAGATGGGCTGAGATGCAGCTGGATTGGATGGGTCTGAAGCCTGCAGGTTGCTGCTCCCCTGACTCTCTTGGCTGGACCCTATAGTTTGGTGGGATAGCCAGTGGAATCCAGTGGACTCCATCCATGGACTTTATTTCCTCCTCCTCATTGTTTTCTTTATGTTTTCTCTTTGTCCTGTCACATAAATTCCCTTTGTTAAGCGTTTACATCTTCATCCTCTACAGATTAGTTTTTCTTGAGGACAAGCAATTCCATCCTATACACAGTGCCTTACAAGTCATAGGCGCTGGATTACTATTGATGGAGTGACTGAATTGCCATTCTATGAGTTTTCTCATGTCACTTGATATCGCCCTTGTATTTTTAGCAAGAGAAATGGCATAAAGGAGTACAACAGATTCTGAAGCCAGGAGCCTAATTGTAGCATAGTGCTGTCCAAATCCAGTGCTTTAGCTAAAGTGGATAACTGTATACTGAGGCTTTCAGTCCATAGGTAGCTGTATCATATTTCTCACTAGGCTTAAATTCATATTTTGTGTGTGTGTGTTGACATCACAAGTTCACTGTTCAAGGTTAACAGTTAGGATTATTAAGAAAAAGAAAAGGGATTTTAAAAGGCTTTCTTATATTTTGCTTATTTTCAGGTTCAACAAGAGAAGCAAAAAAAAAACAAACAAACAAACAAAAAAAAACGGCCTTGGTTTATAGAAGTTGATAATGTGTCTCTTTTGGAATATTTCCCCTAATTTGAAATGCTGCTTTTTGACTTGGAAGGTTTTTCTATCCAACCAGCAGGAATACTGAATATCCTGGAGACCAAATCATTTTGTTCCTGTTACATTTTCTGTAAAGGGGCTGGCCCTGGTTCTAGCAAATATTCTTCCATTGGCTAAGAAGTTGGAGTTAATGGCAGTTAGGATCCAATGGAATCCAGTTATATATATGTATAATATATGTGTATATATTGTATATATTATTTGTTATTTTTCAAAATAAAGCAGCAATTTTAGAACATTATCCACTTAATTTGTAACCCAGTAACTTAGATGTCAAATTTCCAAATCAACTTCAAATCATGCTATCTAATGATTCCTTTGAAAATGTTTTTTAAAATTTATTTATTTTTAATTAATTAATTTATGTATTTTTAGGCCAGTAAAAAGAATTTATTTGGGAAATGGGGGAAAGAACAGAGCTTGCTGAGAAATGGGAGCGAAAGACAGAAATACACACCAAGATTTGGTGTGGGCCCCTCTAGACAGACAGAGCCTGAAAATGTTTTATACCATCGATTTATAAGCCAACATGTCAAAAGTTGAAAAAACACCAGTTTTCCAGAAAGGACTTGATGTCTATACGTACAAAAGTTGAAGGCTGGGATTATCCAGGACATATGGATTTCTTTTGGGTAATCGTTATTAGATATATTTACAAAGTGCTGAGAAATTCATTCACTTTTTAAGATCCTTATATTCCAGGGGCCCATCTTATTTTGAATTTTGTGTGTTAAGGGCCAGTACTTCAGAATATCTCATCATTTTGTTCCTAATCAGCTCATAGGATGCTGCCTCATGGTACATAGGAGAGAGATCAGTGTTTCTTTCTGGCATGCTGTAGTTTTATTGCAGCAGTCACTCTAATAGCTTTCTAAGCGTGTGTCCCTTATGATCATATCAGAGCTTTAGATTGCCACTATGGTGTGTTTTCTTTATTTGCAATACCATTCTCCAAGCTTTTTTCTTTTTTCTATCTTTCTTTTTTTTCCCGGACGTACTGGGGATTGAACCCAGGACCTCATACATGGGAAGCAGGTGCTGAGCCACTGAGCTATATCTGTTCGCCAACGAGAGCTGGATTTTTGTTTCTTGGTCTGTTTGTTTTCAGGAGGTACCAGGGATCGAACCTGGGATTTCTTACATGGTAAGCAGGTGCTCAACCACTTGAGCTACGTTCACTCCCCATGGTTTTTGTAAGAAAAAAATATTACTCTCCATATATATGTTTTTTAAGAATAAGAAAGAAAACCTTCTAGAGCAAAAGCCCTGAAATGAAATGTATTGAAATGTTCAGGGGATGGAGATAGTGTTTAGAACGTCTGAACGAGGTCCTGTGCTGCTAGTACCCAAGACGAAAGCCAAAGAAGTGGCTTGCCAGCTGGCACTGTGGCCGTCATCACCACGTTCTACTGAAGCTATAGCTGAAGCCATTGCTGCCTCTCGTTATTGCAGGGGACAAGGGTGACACTGAACTAAGCCAAGGAGAATGTCTGCTCCTTGCCTTTGAGTCATATGCTAATAGATAATCACAATCAGCCTGTCATTTTTCGTAGGAAGCACATCTTCAAATGCCTGGAGCTTTTCTTATTGCTTGCCCTTTAGAGGGAATCCTCTATGATTTCTGTCCTATTAAAAAGGAGGTGAATTAATGAATTGATCATGTTTTCTTGTGATTTCAGCAAATACAAAGTTGCATATATAATATTTCAGAGCATAAGGTGTTTCTGTGGATAATAAAGATGAGCCTCACTAATCAATAGTCCAAATCTAGGCCTAAGGCTTCCGATGCTGGTAAATTATATTTTTTATAGAAAAATGTAATATAGAAACTGAATAAATCCTCTCTGACCCTACCATACGTTCAAGCTGTGTGACACATGATGTCCTTATTTGTGGCAGTTTGATATTATCGATGAAGTCCAAAAAGTAATATCGGATTATATTTTTAAACTGGTCTTTTCCTCTGGGCATATTAGAGTGTATTGGATTCAGAGGTTTTACTTTTACTTGATTAAATAATGATTAAGGCTTTGATTGGGCCATGTCAGTAAGATGTTGCATCCCTGCCCCCTTGGTGGGTGGGGACTCACAGAGAAAGTGCACCACAGAGAAGGGAGTTTGGAGTTTTTGAGCTGGAGCCCCAGGAAGTAAGCACACAGAGGAGATTGGTCGTGAGGAAAGAGAAAAGGCCCCGGGAAGAGAAACAAGCCATTTGCCTGATAGTCTACAGCTGGCCTTGTGGAGAAAGGCAAAGCTTAGAGAGCCTCATAGTCTACAGCTGACATTGTGGGGGAAAACAGAGGAGCTGAGCCTGGAGAGAAATGAACCTCGGGGAGAGAGGAACCCAGGAGGCCTAAAACTTTGCAGATGTTGGCAGCCATCTTGCATGTGGCAAAAGACTTTGGTGAGGGAAGTAACTTACACTTTATGGCTTCGTAATTGTAAGCTTCTACCCAAATAAATACCCTTTATAAAAACCAACCGATTTCTGGTATTTTACATCAGCACCCCTTTGACTGACTAATACAGTATTAGTTAAAAAAAAAAAAAGGATACATCTAAGAGTCCCAGAAAAGGGGAGGGGAAAATCTCTGAGACCACCTAGTGAAAACACTTGTGCTGTCTATAATTGACAAAACATCTTCCACTGTTATTTTGGGAAGAAACATCACCTGATTAAACCAGGAAAACTAATGCTCAATCAATCAGAATTTCAATAGGTTTTTTTTCCCTTTTTTAAAATCAAGATTTGGATTCAATATCTCCCTCTGATTAGAGGACAGTAAACTATCACATATTCTCTCTCTCAATGTATTTCTCTTTCTCATTCTTGAATTGATTGTTGGCATTTTAAACTTAGGTGGGGATTATTCAAAGTCCTTAAAATGAAAAGATAGGTAAAAATACTGTAACTGGCTTTATTTTTAGATACTTAAAGGTAAAATAAAAATTTAATGATTAAAACAGTGTGAGAGTGATCCATTAAGACAGAGAATGCAGCATGGAATTGGGTGTGAAATGAATTATTGCGTTCCTTGCAGAAAGCACTAAGTCACCAACATTTGGTGCGAATAAAAGTTCACTTAGTAATAACGAACTCACTCGTACTTATGTGAGCAGCATGGGGGACCTGGGGAATAGCAGCACATGCCTTTGGGAGCACTGCAGCTGGAGTCCAAGTTCCAAGGAAAAACCTTTATATTACAGACCCTAATCACAGAAGACTACATGAGGAAGGCTTCAGCAAATCTAGCTTAGCTCTCCCCTTAATTTTCTTTCTTTCATTTTTAAAAAAAATTTGGAGGGTAATTTTATGTTGGTAATATTTCATCTATATCATAAAATTTAACCACTTTTAATTGTAGAATTCAGTGATATTGAGCACATATATGATATTGTATTACTACCACAACAATCACCTATTACTGAAACTTTCCCATCACGCCAAAAAGTTCTAGGGTGTCCTCTGTGAGTTTATTCATATCACTCTGAATACAGTTTGCTTAGAGCAAACATGATCAATTGTTTCACCCCTTTTCTTACTATTATTTGGGCTGCTGTAGTGTTAAAAATGAGGAAACCTGATAGTGTCTCATTCTCTTCTATGTACTTTGTATTTTCGATGTATTTTGGGGCTGAATAACAATTAAAAGCAAGTAAAAATATCATATAGTGTATCAGGGCATTAACCCATTATTTTAATTATTTTTAAAAGTAAAAATATTTAACAATGCTATTTGTTTGTATTCCAATTTTAAAAGACATATAATCTCATAGTAAAATCTATAGGAAATAAGAAAAGCTAAGGAAAAATGACAAATTATAACAAAAACAATGTATTTGTTTACATACATTTGTAAACAACACATATGTACTTCGAATAAATTTTTCTATCTTACTATACATATACAATCTTTTGTTCATATGGTGAAAAAATTTTTCTTAGACAAATATATACGTATAGAATAAAATTGGGTCATCTTGTACAAGATGCATTGTATACAATGTAGAGTTAAGAATCCTTTCTCAACCTAACATTCCATAATGATCATTTTTAAATGTTATAAAAGGCATTTTAAAAATATAGCCTAAAAGAACTGCACATAATGGCATTATAGATTTGCATTTTAGCCATTCTGTTGCTGGTGTTTTGGTTCTCTATTATAAATAATGCTGTCAATACTGCCTATTATCATAATGTCTTTAGAATAGATTCTTGGAAATAGAATTATGGATTAAAATTTTTGGTCTTTTTTTAAAAACCTGCAGTGATAAGCACTCTCATGAAACAATGTGCATTTGAAAAAATACCTATTTACACTTTAAAATCTCTACTAAGATTAAAGATGATTAGAAATGGCTTTAAGGTATCAGTGTTTTAAATTGCATTGCTGTAATTACTAATGAAGTTGAATTTTTTTATTCATATTTTATTGGGCATTTGTAATTCTTTCATGAATTGTCTTCACTTGCCTTTTGCCCAATACATGCTACTGGGATCGAGACGCTTGATCAATATCAAGAAACCGAGACTGTTCCTGATATTTTTCACATGTGACTTATTGATGTATTTGGAGTACCTTTCCCCCCTGCTGTGTTTGAACCTCTCTCATCTGTTTTGAAAAGTCATACTCAGAGAAAACAAAGCATAAAGTAGCTGGGGTGGAGGGAAAAAACTGATAGGAGGACACCAACTTCACACGTAAAGTGCTAAGGAAATAGAGGCAGTAGGAAGACCCCTGCTAGCAGTGCATCCTGGGATTTATGGCTGTTCATGCACTTCCTTGGTTGAGAACTGTATTAGTCAGCCAAAGGGGTGCTGATGCAAAATACCAGAAATCTGTTGGCTTTTATAAAGGGTATTTGTTTGGGGTAGAAGCCCACAACTACCAGGCTATAAAGCATAAGTTACTTCCCTCACCAAAGTTTATTGCCACTTGTTGGAGCAAGATGGCTGCTGACATCTGCAAGGGTTTAGGCTTTCTAGGTTCCTCTCTTTCCAGGGCTTGCTTCGCTCTGGAATCAGCTCTGTTTTCTCCACAAAGTCAGCTATGGACTATGAGGCTTTCTAGTTTTTGCCTCGCTCCACAAGGCCAGGTGTAGACTATCAGGCGAATGGCTCTGTCTCTCTCCCTGGGTGTCTAAGAGCCATCTCTATTCTTCTGTATTCTTCTGAGTGTTCGCTTCCCAGGCTCCAGCTCAAAACTCAGCAGCAGAATCCAACTCTGTCTTTTTCCATGTCTTTTATCTGTGAGTCCCTATATTGACGTGGCCCAATCAAAGCCCTTATTGTAATTTAATCACACCCAGAAGAACAGTCCAGTTTACAATCATAATCCAATATCTGTCTTTGGGATTCATAACTACATCAAACTGCCACAAGAGCATTAGTAAACTATCCCACTGTAGCCCAATAGAGCCTCCCTGGGTGCATACCTGGGGACCACAAGGCAGTGGGACAGCAGTTGTGCACATCAGCTTGTCCTGTACCCGAACAATTGAGGAGGAATTTTGATTCTCACCCAAGAGGACAGGGCTTGATCGAAAGCAATCCATATAACCAGAGTGTTGGTAAACAATGATCCTGGTTAGAGATTGCCTAATTTTACTAAAAAGAAAGTGTGTGTGTGTGTGTGTATGTGTGTGTATGTGTGTGTGTGTGTGAGAGAGAGAGAGAGAGAATGAATTCTATGAAGGAATTCCAGTAGGACAAGTGAATATCTTCTTGACATAGTAGAGGAAATGTATAAGAGGAGAGGATGATAAAAACTCAACAGTATAAAATTAATATGGAGATGCACGAGTTAAGAAAGGAATGTCATGACATTAAAAGGATCTAGTGGTTCACTTTAATTAATGCTGCAGAATGCATCTTCAAAATGATGACTGCACTTCAGGATAAAAAAAATGGAGAGAGGTTCACTATTAAAATCAGGCAGGGATTTTCCCTTTTTATTACTAGAATTGTAAAATATTCCAAAGTTTCTAAGTATGAACATTTTACTTTTAAGGGTACAAAAACTTTGTTCAGCCTCAGTCCTTTCTTCTGCTTCCTAAGTTGAGAAGACAATCGAGCCATATGCCACTGTTTTTTTTTTTTTTGATAAATTACTGTTACTCAACAAGTTTGCACCGGGAGATATTGTCTTTATGCGAAAGGAATTAAAGGTATTTTTAGATATGTGAGAACTTGGATTAAATATTGTGGATTTGCTATTTTTGGAGAAAAAGAACTTTAAAATATACCAAGATGTATCAAAGTTTTGACTTTGAGAGTGGAAAATTAATTGCTTAAATGAATGCTGGCAGGTAGAGAGGCTCATTTCCTAATTCACTGTGTTTATTTAAAATCTCCTTTTGTACTTTTGTTTGGATGGTTAACAAAGCAACAAGAGCTAGATCCAAAAAGGAATCAAAATTAGAAATATTTTTAACATACTAGAAAATTTCAGATAATGGCTAATAAATTAATCCAAGGGAACAAAGATTATTTTTAAAAGTGTTCGATTCAAGCCAGTAGTAAGTATTGTTAAGCATTGATTACGGGTCTGCGCTAAATCTATGGCTTGTAATTGGGAAAGACATAGTTTGAATTTTTGAGTGTGGGGATGTCATGCATGGCATGACAATTAGATGAAAAACTCCTCTGAGGAGAGAAATGTCAATGACTGGTTTCAAGAGGAGTCATAATGTGACTTTTCTAGACATGAGAAGGTTAACATCTTACAACCACAATGGCGCACGAGAAAATCCATTAGCCATATGCCTTCACATACACCTTCCACCTGTAGCAAGTAGTTGGTGACGGTGGAAGCACAGGATTCATCCCAGTTGAAAGGAAACTTCCACCTGGCATGGTGTCTGATATTTAGAGACAGAATGCTTAAATCTATCTGATCTGTGCATATCAGACATTCAGTACCCTAGTAGCATCTTCTACCTACTCTCTAACAGGTTATGTGGGGGGTCTCTCAAAGGATAGGTTTACTGTATTAAAAAAAAATCCCAAGGCAATTTGGAGGGAGCAAAGATAACCAATCAATAGATTATCACTGACTTTGATCTTTCTATTAACAGAACTATAACCGTGCATGTGTAGATCTGGAGGGAGTGTGCAATTTATTGGCACATGGACTAAGCAATTTGCTTACCTAAATCTATATAAAAGTGTGACGTTATATGGGGATTAGCTAGGTGTTAAAAGTTAATGTAAGTCTCGATCTGCTATTCTCGGGGTCTTGGGGAGTATTTCCAGGACACCTTGGAGCATAACACCCAAACTCGTCTCCTTCTTCTGAGTCCTTATCTACTTATGTGTCTGTCTCTCCTACCTCT
>PVKH010021906.1:0-14229 GCA_004027955.1 Chaetophractus vellerosus
TGTTCAGTTTCAAAGAAAAACAGTCATATATGCAATAGGACCCATGTTGATATTTCACATGAGGTTTTACTAAGCTATACAGTCCCATGTTAGACTTTCTGGCTTTCCTTTTAGTAATACACATGACCTTAGCCTTTCCCTTCCAACTACAGTCATATACATATAATAGCACTGCTAGTTAGAAACATTATATAGTGCTTTCACCTTTTCTACTCATTTCCATTCATTAACACACATTCTTTTTACCAATTCTGCACAAGTTAACCTCAGCTTTCCGTTCTCTAACCTCCTTATATTTTCTGTTAACCCATATTTTAGTTATTAACTCTATGAGATTACATAATATATTTAGTTCATAATAGTTCAATCATATCACGTTTGTCCTTTTGTGTCTGGCTTATTTCACTCAAGATAATGTCTTCCTGGTTCATCCATGTTGTCATATGTTTCATGACTTCATTTCTTCTTACAGCTGCATTATATTCCATTGTGTATATATGCCATAGTTTGTTTATCCATTTATCAGTTGATGGACACCTGGATTGTTTTCATCTTTTGACAATGGTGGATAACGCCACAATGAACATCAGTGTGCAGATAGATGTCTGTTCGTGTCATTGCTCTCAGTTTTTCTGGGTGTATATCCAGAAGTGGTACTGCTGGGTCACATGGTAAATCTATACTCAACTTCTTTAGGAACTGCCAAACAGTCCTCCACAGTGGCTGTACCATTCTACATTCCCACCAACAGTGAGAAAGTGTTCCTATCTTTCCATATCCTCTCCAACACTTATAAGTTTTCTGTCTTTTTCACACCATTCTAATAGGTGTGAAATGATATCTCACTGTAGCTTTGATTTGCATTTCCCTAATCATAAGTGAAGTGGAACATTTCTTTTGAGTGTGTGTGTGATTTGTTTTTCTTATTTGGACAAATGTCTATTCAAGTCTTTTGCCCATTTTTAAATTGTTATTTGTCTTTTTATTGTTGAGCTGCAGCATCTCTTTATATATCATGGATATTAAACCCTTACCGGATATGTGATTTCCAAATATTTTCTCTCATTGACTTGGATGCCTTTTCACCCTTTTGACAAAGTCCTGTGAGGTGCAAAGTATTTAATTTTGAGGAGGTCCCATTTACCTATTTTTTCTTTTCTTCATGCTTTGGGTGTAAGGTCCAAGAAACCACCACCTACCATGAGATATTCCAGATGTTTTCCTATATTTTCTTCTAGTATTTTTATGGTCCTGGCTTTAAAATTTAGGTCTTTGATCCATTTTGAGTTGATTCTTGTATAGGGAGTGAGATAGGGGTCCTCTTTTCATTCTTTTGGTTATGGATATCCAGTTCTCCCAGCACCATTTGTTGGAGAGACGGTTCTGTCCCATTAATATGGTATTGGTTGGTTTGTAGAAAACCAGTTGGCCATAGAGGTGAGGGTTTATTTCTGGATTCTCAATTCTATTCCATTGATCAATGTGTCTATCTCTATGCCAATACCATGCTGTTTTGACCACTGTATTACATGTGGCTTTGTAATATGTTTCAAGGTCAGGCAGTGAAATTCCTCCCACATTGCTCTTCTTTTTTAGAATGGTTTTGGCTATTCAGGTGCACTTTCCCTTCCAAATGAATTTGGTAAATGACTTTTCTATTTCTGCAAAGTAGGCTGTCAGAATTTTGATTGGTATTGCATTGAAACTACATTTCAGTTTGGGTAGGATTGACATATTCACAATATTTGGTCATCCGATCCATGAACACAGAATGTCTTTCCATTTGTTTAGGTCTTCTTTCTTTTCTTTTAGCACTGTTTTGTAGTTTTCTGAATGAAGTTCCTGTACTTTGGTTAAATTGATTCCTAGGTATTTTAGTCTTTCTCTTGCTATTGTAAATGGAATTTTTAAAAACTGATTTCCTCATCAGATTGTTCAGTACTAGTGTACAGAAACATTACTGAGTTTTGTGTGTTGCTCTTCTATCCTGCCATTTTGCTGAACTCATTTATTAGTTCAAGTAGCTTTATGGTAGATATTTCAGAATTTTCTAAATATAGGAGCATGTCATCCACAAATAGTCAGAGTTTTACTTCCTCTTTTCCTATTTGGATTTTTTTTTTTTTTTGGTCTAATTGCACTAGCTAGAAATTCTAACACAATGTTGAATAACAGTGGTGTCACTGGGCACCCTTGTCTTGTTCCCAAGCTTAGAGGGAACGCTTTCAACCTTTCTCCATTGAGTACGATGTTAGCTGTGGGCTTTTCATATATGCCATTTATCATATTCGGGGCTTTTCCTTCTATTCCTATCTTTCAAAGTGTTTTTATCAAGAAAGGATACTGGGTTTGTCAAATGCTTTTTCTGCATTGATCAAGATGATCATGTTTTTTTCCCCCTCAATTTGTTAATGTGGTGTATTATGTTAATTGATTTTCTTATGTTGAACCAACCTTGCACACCAGGAATCAATCCCACATGGTTGTGACGTATAAGTCTTTGATATGCCGTTGGATTCTATTTGCAGGGATTTTGCTAAAAATGTTTGCATCTATGTTCACTCGAGAGATTGGTCTGTAATTTTATTTTCTTGTAGTGTCTTTATCTGGCTTTGGTATTAGGGTGATGTTGGCTTCATAAAATGTGTTGGGTAATTTCCCCCCCTCTTCAATTTTTTGGAAGAGTTTAATCAGGATTGGTGTTAATTCTTCTTGAAATGCTTGGTAGAATTCACCTGTGCAGACATCTGGTCCTGGACTTTTCTTTGTCGGGAGATGTTTGATGACTGATTCATTCTCTTTAAATATGATTAGTTTGTTAAGTTCTTGTATTTCTTATAAAATCAATGTAGGTTGTGCATTTTCAGGAATTTGTTCATTTCATCTAGGTTGTCAAGTTTGTTGGCATACAGATTCTCATAATATCCTCTTATGATCCTTTGTATTTCTGTGGGGTCAGTCGTAACTTCTCCTTTCATTTCTGATTGTATTTATTTGCATCTTCTCTCTTTTTCTTTGCTAATCTAGCAAGGGTTTGTCAACTTTATTGATCTTATCAAAGAACTGGCTTTTGGTTTTGTTGATTATCTCTATTGCTTTTTTGTTCTCAATTTCATTTATTTCTGCTCTAATCTTTATTATTTCTTTCCTTCTGTTTGCTTTGGGAATAATCTGCTGTTCTTTTTCTAGTTTCTCAGTTGTTTAGTTAGATCTTTGATTTTAGTTCTTTCATCTTTTTCAATATAGGCATTTAGAGCTACGAATTTTCCTCTCAGCACTGCCTTCACTGTATCCCATAAATTTTGATAAGTTGTGCTCTTGTTTTCATTCACCTCAATATATTTACTAATTTCACTTACAATTTCTTCTTTGATCCACTGATTGTTTAGGAGTGTGTTGTTCAGCCTCCACACTTTTGCAAATCTTCCCCTTTCCCGTCTATTATTGATTTCCGGTTTCATTGCATTATGATCTGAGAAAGTACTTTGCATAATTTCAGTCTTTTTATATTTATTGAGACCTGCCTTGTGACCTAACATGTAGTCTATCCTGGAGAAAGATCCATGAGCACTTGAGAAGAATGTGTAACCCATTGATTTGGGATACAAGTTTCTGTATATGTCTGTTAGGTCTAGCTTGTCTATTATATTGTTGAAGTTCTGTTTCCTTGTTGATCTTCTGTCTAGTTGTTCTAGCTAATGATATGAGTGGTGTGTTGAAGTCTCCAACTATTATTGTAGAGATGTCTATTTCTCCCCTCAGTTTTGCGAGAGTTTGCCTCATGAATTTTGGGGCATCTTAGTTAGGTGCATAGATATTTATAACTGTTATTTCTCCCTGGTGCATTGTCTCTTTTATTAATGGCCTTCTGTATGTCTTATAACTTTTTTGCATTTAAAGTGTATTTTGTCCGATATTAATATAGCTACCCCAGCTCTTTTGTGGTTACTGTTTGCATGGAGTATCTTTTTCCAACTTTCATTTTCAGCCAGTGTACATCCCTGGATCTAAGGTGAGTTTCTTTTAGGCAGCACACGGATGGCTCATGCTTTTTTATCCTTTCTGTCAGCCTATATCTTTTGATTGGGGGATTTATTTCATTTATATTCAATGATATTACTGTAAATGCATTATTTACTTCCATTATTTTATTCTTTGGTTTTCACAGGTAATATCTTATGTTCCTCTGCCTTTTTATTCTTTTGGTTATTCTCTGCTATTCTTGCCTGCTACACTCTCCTCCAAGCTTCTCTCTCCTGTCTTTTTCTTTTGGACTTAGCAAGGCTTCCTTTAATATTTCCTGCAAAGGTGGATTTTTTTCCCCACAACCTTTCTTAGTTTCTGTTTGTGCATGAATATTTTAAACTCATCTTCATATTTGAAGGACAATTTTGCCAGATAAAGAATTCTTAGCTGGCAATTTTTCTCTTTCAGTATCCTAACTGCACCATATCACTGTCTTCTCACCTCTATGGATTCTGATGAGAAATCTGCACTAAATCTTACTGAGCATCCCTTGTATGTGATGGCTTGCTTCTCCCTTGCTGCTCTCAGAGTTTTCTTTTTATCTCTGACATTTGACATTCTGAGCAGTTATGTGTCTTGGAATAGGTCTATTTGGATTCATTCTGATTGGGGTACACTGCACTTCTTGGACATGTAAGTTCATTTCTTTCATAAGAGTTGGGAAATTTTCAGCCTTTATTTCTTCAAATACTGTTTCTGTCCCTTTTCCCTTCTCTTCTTCTGGAACTCACAACACATATGTTGTTACATTTTATGTTATCATTCAACTCCCTGAGGCCCTGCTCAATTTTTCCCATTCTCTTCTCTCTCTGTTCTTCTCTTCAATTTCAGCTGTTCTGTCTTCTGTATCATTTACTCTTTCCTGTATCATTTAGAGTCTATTGTTGTATGCCTCTAATGTGTTTATGACATCACCTATTGTGTCTTTCATTCCCATGAGCTGTTACTTTTCCATTCAGGTTTTCAAATTCTTCCTTGTGCTCGCTTAGTGTCTTCTTGATGTCCTTTATCTCTTTAGTCATATTGTCTTTCAACTCATCAATGTGATTTTGTCAATTTGCATGAATCTCATTCACTAGTTGTCTCAAATTGTATGTCTCATCTGGATCTCTGATGTATTCCTTTACTTGTGCCATTTCTTCCATTTTCTTAGTATGTCTTGTAATTTTTTGCTGATGTCTAGGCATCTGATTAGGATAGTGAGTTTATTCAGATGATCAGTTTCTCTCTCTTGCGTAGAGATTTAGATGGGGGGGGGGAGAGAGATTGTATGTTACTGCTGTTCTTTGATTCTTGGTTCAACCTGTTCGGGTCTTTAGGATTGTCCCTGATAGTTGCTCCGATCTGGGCCCTGGACCCAGTTAACAGGTTGCAGACCCACTTCCAAAGGCCTTGGGGAAGGAGGCTCTAAAGGCAGGAAAAAGCCTCTCTTACTAATTTGCTTTTAATTTCATTACGTGCACTTCCTTGATTGGCCAGCAGATAGTGCTCTTTGGCAGTTTTCAGTTCAAAGCATCGCGGAAGTGTGTTCGCTGCAACAGTGACCTGATCAATGTGGTAGAGGATCCTTCCTGAAGGCTAAGAGCCTTGTAATTCAAATTTTCACAGATGCTGTTCTACAACTTTTGTTGGCAGCTCCCTCTCTTATTCTGGGTAGGAAGTAATCCCACTCCCTTCTGTGCCCTAAACAACCAGTCCTGGTGTTACAACCCAATTCCTGAAGAGCATGAGCTGACAGGCCGTGAGACCAAAGAAAGCATCAGGTAGAGAATCTGATATAAGCTTTATTGGGACTTATGAACAGGAGACACTTCGTTGATGGCAGCCGGACAAAAAATAAATGAAGTTAGCACTCCGCAAAGAGATGAGAAAATGAGGGGTGAGCTATAAGGAATTTCAGAACAAGGACATGCCATAGGGTATGAGAATAGGGTTCCTGCTAGAGTCAGGTGAAGAGAACACATGGGGTATGGTGATGTTTCCACTATCTTTGCTTTTAGGAAGGACATTTACCAAGGACATTTAGTGCTTTGGGAAGATCATAGTTTACTATAACATCTATACATTCTCTTCCCTCTGGGGAGGGTTGTTAACCTTTAACTTACATCTAGGTCTAGGTGTCTAGGTCACTTAGGCTGCTATGTGCTGAAGACTTGGGGGGGAGGGGGCAGCTGGGTCCCCACACCCGCTCAGTAGGGAGGGTGATTCAGAGGATGGGATCTTTTAGTCCCTTGCTGGCTCCCAGGTCAAACAATGGCACAACCCCTCCGGGCCTGGAAAGGCTCCTGGGATTCAGCTGACCAAATCTGTGGGTCAAAAGCTGAATCAGGGGGAGCTGGTGTGGCTCAATAGTTGACCACCTGATTCCCATGTATGAGGTACAGGGTTCAATACCTGGTGCCTCCTTAAAGGATAAAAAAAAAGCTGAGTCAGCCTTAGGCTATGTCCCCCTCTCTCCCATTTCCTAGGGAGGTGGATTCCTGTGGGCCCCCTTTGTGTGTAGCTGGCCCAAGGCTGGAGAATTCAAAATTGTCAATAGGGTGGGGGAGGATGCTGGCAGCTGCAGCTGCAGGCTTTAATGCACAGTTTTGCTGAGGAGATTCTTTTCCTTTAACCCCTCTCTCTTCTGGGTAGTCTCCAGCCTTCTCTTGGTGTCCTAAACCCTAGAATATATTTTTTTCTAGGCCATTTCTGCCTGTCCTCTAGCTATTTTTCTGGGAGAGGAGAGTCCAGTGTCTTTCTAGTCCACCGTCTTCCCAGAAGCATCAAACTACCCAAATCCTTTTAATAACAGGTAGAAGAAATAAAGGGTTACATTGAACAGAAAATTCAACAACTATTCCATTCTGAAAAGAGAGCTTCCCACCCTGCTTCCCTACCAGCCAAATGAAGTAATTACATAGCCATGTCTTTTAATTGTATAGAAGTAAAAGAATGCCAACTTTCTCTTTTAATTATCTCAGCAGCTTAATTCATTAGGCTAAAGGACCATTCACAAACATGGTCAAGTAATAAGGTGGCCTAAATACTGCTACCAGTTTCTGTCCTCTTCTGAGCTGAGCATAACAGCTGATTGTCTAAAGCTCCAGTTTTCTTTAGGTGGCATGCTGCCAGCTTCCTGGGGATCTCAATGTGCACCCATGAATGGTACCATTACAAAACAGGATGACAAACTGAAACCATACAATCAGAGGACCTGGTCAAAAGGATACCTCTGCTTCATGCTACAGTTAAAGGTGAACGTCTATGAACCAGAGGCCCCATGCATCTTCTTATCAATGAACAGCTGTCCTTCCTCTCTGTGGTTTTACATCATCTTGTCATTCTAACAGATTGTAAAAAATTGGTTTTGATAGTTATAAACTGGAAAATATAGAGTTCTCAAACAAAGAATTTGTGGTATGTTTCCTTAAAAAGCAAATGTATTATGTAATGAATTAATAAGGAGGCATAGGATAGAACAGATCCTCATTGTATCTGCACGTGATGGTACTACATTACCACTTAATTCTAACTAACAGTACCTTATAGTACTAATTCCCTAAACTAATGGTTAAATGAACTCACACCTCTAATATGGTTGGTTAAGAAAAATTAAACATCAAAGAATATTTAAGTTATTTAATTCCTCCCCTGGGACTCTATAAAGTGAAGAGACTAATATTCTAAAGGCCTGAAACCTTATCAGCAACATGAATATCTCTTCCAGTCCATTCCCCAAACCTAGATTCTGACCATTTGTGGGGAGAAGGAAGAGACAGCATGTTTAACTTAGAATGATCATTAATTAAAATGGATCACTTGTTTCTAAACAGTATTCTTTCCTTTCTTTAAGTTCGTTTTTAATGTCAAGAGCAATACCTTTTCCTCTTTTCGGTTTCTAATTATTCTTACACATCATTAAATTCTACAGCTCTTACTCCTCAATAAAAATTGAAAGTTGTCACCAGCATTCTGTGGGCACATGGAAAACTACATATAAATCTGTGTGACCTCACAGGTATGGAGTGACCTCGAGAGAGGAAGAGGAAGAGGGAATGAAGCAACTGACAGCTGAAAAAGAAATTAAAGAATGTTAGAGCTTGAAAGAGCAATCGGTTCTTATGCTAATGGTCTTGGTAATAACTTTTAAAGGATAGAACAGAAATGGAGAAAATGTGATATTCAAGCATAATTGTCTTTAAATAGAATGTTTTTCAAAGTTTTCCATGAGAGATCAGTGAGTCTTTAAGACTAATATTGTAGTTATAATTGAGCCACTTATCAGGATTGCAGCTGAAGCAAATAGATTGAAAACCACGAAATGCACAAATTATGAGTCCCATTCAAGGAAAAAATGGTTAAAATTATACAGCAGATTTATAACAAAAATGTAACAGCAGTAAAAATGCTAATTTTTCATACCAATATTCCATCAGCTCTGATACTAACATGTATAATTGGGCAGGGAATAAAAAGAGGAACAAAATGTCCCCATACTTTTACCCTGTTTCTGTGGCTAGGAAGTCAATGAAAGAGCTGAGGTATTCCTTTTTCATGCTTGAGGTCCATCATCTGAAATGCATTTATCATAGAATCACTATGTCCAGGTACATTCAGGCTGGTATGAAATGAAGTTCTGGCTAAACAGCTATAAAATCATTCATTAACTCACATATATATTATAGTGACTAAAATAAAGGGTATTAGACAATTTGATAAAAGGGCTATTATTAAATAATGGTTATAAATGCATACAGAACTTCAATAACAGATAACTTCTTGACAGATCTAGACATGAAAATTAATTCTTAGACATTTATCTTAAATTAAGTATCAGGGCAGTGCCAAAGATAAAATATTTTTAGACATGGGTAGAATTCTCTACTTTGGGATTTTATGACATAGAGGTAGCCTATGATTTGTAAAGGGGGGGAAACTCTTTTCTTGGTGGAGAGTTCACATTTTAGTTAGAACAACTAATTTATCAAAGTACCCCACACTGCTATTTGAAAAAACTTCTCAAGTAATGTCTCCAGAAAGGTTGATTCCCATGTTGTAGTTAAGGATTTTTTCATCAGAGTAAAAAGCTGGAGTCCAGGAGTCCAATAAAGAGTACCTGAAGGATTAGAGGTCCACTAAAATTCTGTATTATGACTACTTGATACTGATTTTGACCCATGGTGAATAAATGGGTCAAAATCAGAGGTTTATTAGGTGGGGTTCTTGGATTTTACAAGTGAAGCAGCTGTTAGCTCCATGAGAATGAAGTCCTGGTCCCCCTTTACTGTTTATATCCCAGCTCTTAGAATCGTGTCTGAAACTTTGTTGGCATTGGCTGATGAATTTACATCCTTTCATCCCAACGGAAATGGCTGCAGACCAAAAGTACCCCAAAGCACTGCAGTAAATGCTGTGGCCTTGCCCTCATTAACACATGAATAATGATTATTGTGATATCAGGACACAATGATTGTTGATTCATTCTTTCTCTTCCCCTTTCTGGCTCCTCCTCCTAAGGTCTTCTTTAAATGCTGGTGTTGCTAGGACTTATCCTAAGTTGCCTTCTCTTTTAATTCTATATACATTTCCCTTGCAATCCTACTAGCTTTATATGCCATCTCTAAGCTGATGACTCCTTAATCTCTATCAACAAGCGCATAGATGTTTCACATACAATATATCCAAGTTGAGATATCATACGTTGGGTCCTCCAGCCCATCCCTGTAGCCAAACCTATTTCTTTTCCTGCTAGTTCAATGAATGGCTCCACTATCCACCCAACTGCCCAAACCAAACACTTAGTGCTAATCCTACCGGCCCCTCACACTCCATATCCAATTCAAGTCCTGTCAATTTTACCTTCTAAGTGTTTTCCAAATCCATCCATCTCTCTATCCCCATTGCCAACACCACAGTTCTGATCACTGTCATATTTTTCCTAGATTATCGTAAAAGCTTAATGGTACCACCCTTGAAATATTTTTCCATACCACAGCCAGAATGCAAATATCTTAACATCACTCCCCTGTTTAAAATCTTTCAATGGTCCCCCATTTCTCTCAGAATAAAGTATGAGTGCTTCAAGGTAGTATAGGTCACTTGTGATTTGGTCCCTGAGTACCTCAGTACTTGCCCAGCCTCAGTACTTGCCCAGCTGTTGGAATGCCACACTACATTTATACATGCTGACCTTCATTTTATTATCCAAGGGGCTCTGTACATGCCGCTCACTCAGCCAAAACACTCTTCAAGGCCCCTTTGGGTCTACCTTGTTAACAGGTGTCATCAGTCACATCTCAGCTCAGATTTCAGGTTCTCTGGAAGCCTTCTGAAGTCTTAACATTGGTTCTAAGTGATCTTACTTTGGGCACCCATAGCATTCTACAGTTCTTTTCCTTATCACACATTACTCTATATTTTTATAATAGCCTGTTTACTAGTCGCTTTCCTCTTCTAAATACTAAGTACAGTGACAACATGGAAATCTCTATGCATATGGGTTATCAGCAAATATTCAAGCTCTACCACATATTAGCTGAGACCCTGATGAAGTTATTATACTCTCTGAGCCTCCGTTTCCCTATCTTTCAAATGGGAATAATTACATGTATTTCAAAGGATTTTTCTAAAGTTCTAATGAGACTTGTATGCAAAGTGCTTATCTCCGCATTTCTTATATTGAAAGTTCTAAAAGCATTAGCCAAAAATTAATTACTATATGAAAATGTATTGATAAATTAATGGGCTTGAAATTGAGCAAATAAAATGAGCAAGACACCTAACTTTCCCAGAGGAGCTCAGTAGAGAAAACAGTCATGTTGACAAATTATAATGTGATAATTTCTATCATTGATTTATGTACAAACAATAATAAGAACACAAAGCAAATAACTGACTTTCAATATCTAAGCAGTGGCAAATAGAAGTTTTCAGAAGGTGAAGACCCAAAACAATCTCCAGTCAGGTATTCCTTTCTTCACAGCCACAACCACTAATTATAATTATTTTAGAGACTTCACTGTATTGAAGTTAAGTTTATTTTGGAGTTTTCTGTATGTCAACAGAAAATAGGAAGCAATTCCTGGTAGTACACTGCTTTCACATATCCATCCACCAATATATTTTTATGAGAAAAGCAGATTGAACAAAGAGCCATTTTGTTAAATGGAGTATTTTGATGACAGAATTTTTTCAAGGAGACAGAAAGACATGGGTATTGATTGTTTCCCATGAAATCTTTTAAATCAGAAAGAAATAAAAAGACATAGTCATTTGCTACCTTCCCTCAGAAGGTTATTAGTGAATACATTTTTCCAGCAATGTAGTCACTGGATTACAGACCATGCTGTAGGAAGTTGGATTTTCCAATTAAAAATTTAAACTGAAGCATTTGTGTCTGAGGAAAACACAGCAAAAGAAGAAAAGAATTTCTATTTAATGCCAATAAGTTTAGACTGCACTTCTGTTATTTTCATTTAAAAATAATAGAAAATAATCTGTTCTATTCTTTAAATATTTAATGACAATGGGTGGCAAAGAAAGGAATCTGAGCATTTTATAATTAAAACTTCACAGGCTGGAGCCTAAAAATACCATAGGCATCCTTCCTTCTTATTGTTTACCCCAAAGACAAACAATCTTCTCACTCTTTTCTCATTAATATTATTTCCCATTGAACCCACAGTGAAAAACTCTTGCAGATCAGATTATTTGTACAATCCAGCTCAACAACAAAATCAATCAATACCACTGAAATCTTGAATAAACAGTACTAGGCAGCTAGCTTCAATGTGTTCTTGATTAAAATACAAGTAAATCCTAGTGCCATTAAACCTGAAAATGCTTCTTTTCAGCTTACCATAAAGGACATGAAAGGAAAACCCTGCCAATCCAACCAACAATTGAATATTTAATTTTTTTTAAAAAAAATCATAATTTTAGTAGCAAAAACACAAGCTCTAGTTGCAAATTCACACACACACCCAAGGCCATTTTCATATAGTTTCCATTCCAGGATATTGATTTTTGTTCAATAGCTATATGATATTATCTACCTGATATAAAAAAACCTCTTGCTACTTCAGTTTTTAAAAAGTACTCAATTCTATTAAGCACTGTACTAGACAGATGGTGTGAGTGGGTTTCGGGGAGCATTAAATGTGAGAAAGAGATTGTGGGAAGATGGTGGAGTAAGTAGCTCCAGGATTCAGCCCTTCCACCAGAACAACTACTAAACAGGCAGGAACTATCTGAAACAACTATTTTGAAACTGGAGGCTAGGAGAACAACGTACAACATGCAGGGAAGAGCAGAAGCAAGAGGCTGGTTAATTAAGGTAAGATCAGTAAATTGCTCTCTCCAAGTAGTGGCTATGGGCGCCCAGCCTCACTGTCAAAGCAGGCCACTATGGGATACGTCTCCTCTGCTAGCTCTCTGGCAAAAGGGGCATAAAAATCCTCTTCCCCAAAACCAGGGGTGGGCAGAGCCAATCACCGATCACCATTTCTGATTAGTGACTTTGGATAGATGGAGTACTGGCTCTGAGGGAGAACACTGTTCCAACTTGCCCCAGACAAATGTGACAGTGGAGGAGACTTAAAGACAGGGCAGTGTAGGAGACAAAGATGCAATGCTTCCTCTGGGCTATGCAGAACAAGTTCATGGGCTGCAATTACTGGGCAGGTCAGGAAAGCTCAGCTTCAGGGGAGGTGTGAAAGAAGCTCCAGGCACCCTTCACAATCCCTGCCCCAGGGCTGTTTGTAACCCGGCAACCCCTTCCTGGGTCTCTGACCCTGTTTCCCCAGGGGAAAGCCTGACTTGGAAACTTCTTTCTGGAGTTGTGGCCCCCTCTCAGAAATTGCCCTCTAGGGGAAAGCAGCTTGAGGCAACTAAAGAAACTATAGAAGCTGACAGCAAGGAGAAAAGGCTTGCTTGCTTTAAACACAGGAGAAGGATGTCTGTCCTCTGGGAAACAGAGAAAGTATTCAGACTCCTATAACCAGAGGAACTCCAAAACAACTAACCACCACAAGCCAAGGACAGGACATGTAGCCAGAAAAGACAGCAAGAACCCTGCACACTGCATTCACCTTGGGCAGATCTTCCTGATAGGAAGGCTGAAGCTCAAGAGAATCTCTGTCCTATCACCAGCTAGTCACAAAATCAAGAAAAAGACACCTCAGGGAATAAATTCCAGGGCTAATATTCTAAAATATTAAAATGTACATAGGGAAGCAGATGTGGCTCAAGCAGCTGGGCGCCCACCTACCACATGGGAGGTCCTGGGTTCGGTTCCTGATGCCTCCTAAAGAAGACAGCAAGCTGACACAACAAGATGATGCAGCGAGATGATGCAACGAAGAGATACCATGTGTGCTGTGCTCTTAGCCCACATTAGCAAAACTAATGAAACACAATGAGAGATACTACAAGCAGGGAGTGGAGGTGGCTCAAGAGATTGGGTGCTTCCCTCCCACACGGGAGGTCCCGGATTTGGTTTCCAGTGCCTCCTAAAAAAAAGACGAACAGAGAGCAGACAGCGAGTGTAAACAACTGTGGGTGGGGAGGGGAATAAAAAAATAAAATAAATCTTTTTAAAAATACATATATATATATATATGTGCAACAAACATACAAGACAAACTAGAAATAATGGCTCATCCAAAGGAAGAGGATAAAAATCCAGGAAATACCAATGAAGACCAGAATGTGGACATACCAAAGACTTTAAAAAATTGATCATAAAAATGTTCAAGGACGTAAAAGAAAATTCAGAGAAAGAACTAAAGGATATCAGGAAAACAATGAATGAGAAGTATAAGAAACTTAGTAAAGAGATTAAAATTTTGAAAAGGAATCAAACAGAACTGCTAGAGTTGAAGACCACAATAACTGAAATGAAACTTTTCCAGGATGGTTTCAACAGCAGATTAGAGCTGGAAGAAGAAAGAATCAGCAAGCCCAAAGACAAAACAACTGAAACAAGTCAGGCTGAGGAGCAGAAAGGAAAAAGAACTATAAAAAGCAAAAATAGCCTAAGACACCTCTGGGATACCATCAAGGGCTCAAGAGCATCGGCGTGTAACTATACTAAAAGAATGTTACACCAAGAATTTTGTGTCGTGCTCTTAGCTCGCATTAGCAAAACTAAAGAAACTGTGGACCTTCCTGTCCATGTTTTAGCTGCTGAGATTTAAAAAAAAAAAACACACATTTATAAAA